>JAQISU010000115.1:11080000-11180000 GCA_029339505.1 Unio delphinus | reverse complement strand
CGATTTCTAGTTATATAATAACTGTATTATTTTTCAGAGCCACTGTAATTTGTCCTGATAGGTAAAATATAAATATATTTGTGATACAAAAAGGTTTCAGTTTTCAAGTTAATTGTTCTAATTTTCCTGCTCTATACCAGCAGCATAATATAATAAATGTCTGATTTGTACATTCGTACATTCTTATATAAAAGTTAATGAGAACCCTTGAACATGATATATTGCACGGGATTAAATTCAGATTGTTTTATTCTATTTTGATAAATGAAAAGTATTCTCATAAAATTCTGCTGACTAAATGTTTGGTAAGGTTTTATTTAACTGTTACATTTTTTTTCCATCTATTTAATGGAAATATATCCGTTATGAGAGAGAGAGAGAGAGAGAGAGAGAGAGAGAGAGAGAGAGAGAGAGAGAGAGAGAGAGAGTACCTCTGTATAAATCTAATTGTATTTTTCCGTAAGTAATTCCAACTTCTGAGGGAATTTGTGGCATATCATCGGATGTAGGAAGATATTGGTACTTTGGGAGCTCTTTCCTGAAATTTCCTTTTAAGGTAGCATGGGCTCGCAGATTATCAAGCTTTTGATTGGTCCATGTTGTAGGTTGAATATCACTACTTGTAATATTTGGAGGAGCTTCAACAATTTCTAGTCCCGCAGTTAGCTTTATGTGATTCACCAGAATAGACGTTTCGTGGATTACTGCAATACAAAATGACTAGATCGATGTCAACAAGAATGAAAAACGAATCTAGTTACATAAGATAATAAAAGTCATTTATATGTACACTCTTTTCTCAGAACCGTTATATATGCCAGTCTTACATAATTCATACTTCATACTACAAACCATTTACTAGGATAAAGAAGCATCTTAAATATGCGATCGGCACAAATTGTCAGTATCAATGTCCCTTTGTTACCAATTAAAAACAATGGACATATTCATATATGTATATTATGAGTACATCTTTACTGTACTCAGTATCAATGTCCCTTTGTTACCAATTGAAAACAATGGACACATTCATATATGTAATTTATGAGTACATCTTTACTGTACCACGCTAAAAGCGTGAACCTATGCAAATCTGCTTATTCCAGCCAACTTGCATTGTAAAGCTTAAACATCACCAGCTCGGTCTAAGATAAAAATCTTAACCTACAAGATATTTGGAACTTGCCTGTTCAAATCCCTGCAAGACAGTCTTCGAAATTTCCTTTTTCTGGGAGGCGATAGAATTCCAAAGCCTTTTAATAGGGGCGATGGTGGAAGGGAATAAAAAGCATGAATTGCGTATGACTGAAGCCAGCACAAAGACGATACCACAAGTTACATTTTTTATTTCCGTTCATTTGCCAGAAAAATAAAAACAAAGATAGCTAACATCAGTAAATTGAACAAAATAGCATAAATGCATCTGACATACGATATATTTAAAGATAGTAGAGAACTTATCCTAGTATTAACTTTACGTATAAGAGAATAAAACGAAGTTGTACAAGTGTGTGTGTGTGTGTGTGTGTGTGTGCGTGTGTGTGTGTGTGTGTGAGAGAGAGAGAGAGAGAGAGAGAGAGAGAGAGAGAGAGAGAGAGAGAGAGAGAGAGAGAGATACTTTGATCACAGTCTGGTCCAGAAAAGCCATCTAGGCATTTGCAACTTGCAGTCGTTGTATCTGAGCAATGTCCGGGATAACAACGGCTTCCTTTTCGCCATGAGCATGCCTCTGGAATAGTTTATAAACATAAAGTGAATCGTTGATGCTTCCTTGCAAGAAAATGACAAGAAATTATCTTTATTAATATTAAAGCACTTCTTTAATCAATATTGTATATACATTAATTTAAATTTTCTTCAATGATTCAAAAGCTAACATTTATTGAACATCATTTGACTCTTCAATCAACGTGACTTTTATGAGAAACGAAAATATTCCTTAGTAAGAAAGGTTGGTTCATGCAGTGAGAATGTGTATCTACATTTGCATTATTGAGAATACACTGTACTCAGATTAGTATTTTCCTATGACTTTGTAAATAACTTTGCCATAATGATAAACGTTTTAAATCATTTTTGGAGCCAACATCAACTCCTTGTCCGCTGTGTAAAACTCACACAGTAAAGGACGGAGAGGAGGAATAGTGGTGGAAGATATTTGGTTGCAATAATATATTTGGTTGCAATAATCTCAAAAAGGCCTCAGAGCTAAAAAGAAATCCTTTTAGGTAGACCACCATTAAAATTCTCCAAAAGATGCCACATTAATTGAAAGCAAATCCTGTCGCTACAAAAACCTGCCAATTTTGTTAATGTCGCTGAAAAGCAGCCAGTAAACAAAATCATATTATACGTCATTTTGAATCAAATTTACTAAATATATTTTCAATTCATTCATTCATTCATTGTGAAGCATTAATTTCTCACATTACACAAATTTCATTTACAATGCCTTCGAAACACGACAATTACAAATGGATAACTAAAAACTATAATGAAAAAGAATGCAAATGTTTGTAATAGATTGAAACGAATCTATACGTTATAAGCTGAGGTATTAATAGAAAACAGATGAAAGATTACAACATAATACAGTCATGAGCAAAATATGTATAAAATACTAAAAAAATGTGTATTGTTTTATAACAGGAGTTATAAGTGCTGTTTATTGACTTGCTGATAGTTGTAGTTTACATTCTGCTACTTTAGAACATTTTAAAGTCTTGCCACCTAACACCAATCATCTTGTGTTTAAGAGGATGCAAGTTCCGTACTTTTTTCCTATGATTCGCTGCTCATTTTTCAAAGTGTTGCTCGGAGGAAAACGCATTCAGTTTTGGCATTACAAGAATCATGCTCAGCATACCAGAATGAAAATACATACTGCACATGTTTGAATGTTCACAATTTAAAACAGTATCTGGTTTACTATGATTGCTTTTGCTTCCTGTAAAAATTTGAATGACTGGGAGATCAAAAGCCTCATTTTGATCTCGAGAATGTTCTTACTACATTCGTAAGTAAGAACACACACACACACACATGCATATATATATATATATATATATATATATATATATATATATATATATATATATATATATATATATATATATATATATATATATAGTGATGGGAATCGGTCAGAAATTCATAATCGATAATCGGTTCCCCTTAACCAACTGATCATCGATTATAATCGGTTACTAAGAGCAAATTTTAATTTTTGTTAAACAGTTATATCTTTGATCAAGAGTTCAATATCTTTATGAATGTACAGCAGTAATCTCTTTTAATGACATAATATTACATTATGTGTTACTTTTGTTCTACACCTTTGTTAAATTAACGCAACTTTTTATGGCTGATCAGTCATATGTAATTGAAATGTTACAATCCCTCAAAATTCTTTCGTTCACATGTGATGTGTCTATAATTTAAAGTATAGAAGGATATGTTTTTCTTGTTTGTCATTGTTTATAAATACTACAGAAGATGTTGCAATTTGACTGAGACAAATCATCAAAATGTGCTTAAATGTATTAACTCAACAATTTAACAACTTGACCATGTAATAATGACTATATGTTCCTAATTATGAATCATAAAGTTTCATATATGTAGTTGTGAAGGGAATTAATAAATTTCAGGTCAACTTTAGTGGCTGGGAGTTTTACTAACCTTTGTGCTTTGCATACACCTAAAAAGTAGTCTCCCTTTACAATCGATTATAGAGTTCACAATCGATTATCTGCTCAACCAACTGATGATCGATTATAATCGATAATCGGAACAACACTATATATATATATATATATATATATATATATATATATATATATATTCAACTGTGTATCATTATGGAAAATAAGGTAATTTCATTTCGCAAAAAATATTCCTTTCCGTTAACTTTCTCGCATATGACCTATTCAACTGACAGAAACAAATAAACAGACAGACAGACAGACAGACATACATACATACATACATACATACATACATACATACATACATACATACATACATACATACATACATACATACATACATATTTGGGTGTGTACATATGCTTACGTCTACATGTCTTTCCACCATCGATGAATCTGGTGTAAGCGTATGCGCCGTACTCAGGACTATATTCTCCCTCACAGTATTCACATCTGGAATCACCAGCGTTTTTGCATTTGGGAAAGTTGCAATTGGCAATTGGTGTGCACGCTGAAATGAAAATATGATCTCTCTCGATTAATAATTGGTATTAAGTTGGTATTCTTCATACGAAATAAACCAGAAAGAAGAAGAATATTTTGGTAGCCAAATACATAAACGTTTTCTATGCTTACGAATGATTTTATTATATTTATCAAAAAATATTTGTCAGCTGTTAATTAGCTGTTAAACACTAAAAGAGGTAGCATGTGCGTGATTTGTACTGTATATTAATGTATCTAGAGGACAGAAGTGATAAAATGTCTAAGTTACATAAACTCATTTTCGACGACTGCATTTACAGATTATTAATTATTTCAGCAATGATTTAGCATTTTGGATAAGTAAAAGTGGTGGGTGTCATCCTAAATTGCGGAGTTTGTTTTAGATTAATCTACTCACCTCGACAGTAGCCACTCCCTGAATAGTAACCTTCATTGCAATAGCCACACGTGTTTGCATCCACACACATACCACCACTATTCTGAACAATACGTCCGTCTTTGCATTTAACGTACCCTTCATTTAGTTTGCAGGCTGATGGATTCCTCAATCCAGCGCACAGAGCTAAATCAGAAGAAGTCTAATATTCAACTAAAGAATGTATATTATTCATTTTAAGAAACAATTACAAATCGGTCAATTAAATTTGAATTATCCACATTACCATATCAAAAGAACTGGTGAATGTTACTAAAACTTTCTTGCTATATAGACCATAACTGGAAAGCTCATACTTTCAATAATAAGCATCGTTTAACTGTGTGCATGATGCATGACTCATGGCATGAATTGAATGCTAGAATAATAATAATTCTGCAAGAAACAAGCGTTGGTGGCCAGACAAGTCAAGGTAAAATCCTATTAAAGATATTATGATACACTTTGCATCAAGGGTTGTTGGCGAATGAGGTCAGGTATGTATTTACAAAAGTGCATACATGATTCTGCGAAAAGTAAAGATGGTGTTGGGCAAACAAAATCCTAATAAAAGAGTTTTTGATAAAATTTGCATTAAGGAATGTTTGCGGATTCTGTGGAGTTCCATATTTACATAAATGGATTTATGAACCAACCGTTCAATAAATCCAACTATTTATAAGAGATAAGCTTGACTTATTTTAAGCAAATATTCGAGAAAAATAAAATATACATACGCATGTTGCAGTCTTTACCATCTGCAGATGCCCACCCGGGACAACATCGATACAGTATGATGGCTACTGATCTATTGGACAAAAGTATTGTGATCAAAATGGAATATAATATTAAACAAACATGCAAATTAATTCATGCAATTAAATTTATTAATTAAATTTATTAATGACACAAATCCATCAGCTGCTCACTTCATACCAACTTCTGAAACGTTTCCTAATAACATATTGGATAAGCAAGGATAAAACAGTTGTCTTCTTGATCTATGTCCATGGTAATTTGAGACGTGCAAGATGACTACTTTTTGTATAGGCAACCGGAAGTGGAAAGGAACAAGTACAATGCAGAATCTTACACAGAAGGGTCTAAACAGATAGAACTAAGATTGCTTGAGCAGATCTCAAGATATTCATATCAACGGGTTACATTCCATGAAATTAATTTATAGCCGAACGAAACTGCAGACTTTAAGGAAATTAAATCTATACCTGAAATATGGGGAAGCATAGTTTTATTGTATTTGTACAGATAATATTCCAGATCATACACTTAAAAGCTTTAAATATCAAAGCAATAGCTCCAAAGTTCAAATAATTCCTTACTTTGACAAAATATGTTGATGTTGTTCTTCGAGCATTTCTTTTTCAATATACATATTTGTAATTTCTCATTAGCACAATCTTAAGTAGATATTCATTCCTACCTTCCCATTTAATGTCTTAGCTGTCTAGTGGTTCATGAAGTAGAATTTACTCCCAAACTAAATATCGTAACTTATGGTAATGGATAATTTCATGTTGCAGTTAGAATCTTCATTATCACGATCTTCAGCAGTTAAATAATGTCTTGCTTATATAAGACTGGAATTTCATTTGTCAAAACAGATACATAGTCTGTCATTCAACTACCTGAATAAGTACTTTGTTTTGCCACTATTCATGCGTTATTTGCTGTGTGAGTCGGCAACTGACAGCTCATACCACGATGAACAAAGAAAAAACAACGTTAATTGAAATTTCATTTGTTTGCTATGTTATTTTGTTTCCATCAGTAAGAAACATAAATCTTAACTGAGCGTAGTAATACATAATTTGGTGTTTTTTTACGTAGCTATTTATAGCATTTGGGGTTGTCCTGCCTGATCGTAATAAGGTCATCATAATACCAGTCCTTGATTCAATGGAAAATGATGTATGGAATTTGCTACCGTGATTTTGATATTTTACCTTAATGAACACGTGTATTCAAAGTGGAACTCTATATTTAAAGTCGGGATTCATGGCCAAGAATGTATGCATTCATATACTGCCAGTGTGATTTTGCATATTTATCACACGTGAGTGATCTAATTTCGTTCTTCAAAACCTATTTTCGTGTATATAAACAGGCTTGACTAGTACATCTAGGTGTATGAGATTAGGTTATAGAAAGTGTGTGATCATTTTTGTTGGTTCAGACATACACAGTTAAAAAATAATTGAGTACTTATTTTATCTTTCTATTTTTTTTACATGATTTGTTTAGTGACAATGGTTCATAACCATATCCCACTCATTAAGTTTGGGACATAAGTTTAGAAAATTTATATAAAATTATTAATTGGAAATTGACATAAAAAAGTACCAGGAGTTCTACATGACAAAAAACTATTGTTCTAGACTGGATAGTTGACACTTAACTTGCATATCATGTATTTTCTTAACTTGTTTGCACTTTGTTTAGTTGCAACTAAACTGGAAGGTGAATTTATTGAAATGATAGTTGGATGAACTTGTCATAGAGTTCATTGTATTAGCATATATAGTTTGATAGAGATTTTGAGCAGATTCAGTAACAATTACTTGATATGTACTGCTTGGGTTGATAGGGGTCATTTGAACATTTTCTTGAGCTAGATTTCTTGAGTTTGTTGAGGTCATTTGAACATTTACATTTGCATGAAAGTGAGTACTGCAAAAGATTCTTGAGCAGGCAATGTTACATTTGAGCATCAATTGGAAAGAATGTTAATCACTTTTTTTAATGTTGAGTGCTGGGTCTTGTGTATGGTTTCAGTGATAGTTCATTGGAGTGGTCAGACAGATACATAATATACCTAGCAGGAAGGTTGGTGTTGATCATTGCATTCAACGCTTTTGCACAAAGAGAGTGAGCAGTATATCTTGTAGATATATGGGTATTTTTGCATATGTCAGGTATAAAACTGCCTAATTATCTTTGTCCAACTCATTTTATGGTATACCATATTTAACAAAATTGGGGATTTTCAATAGCATTTTTATCAATGTGATAAAACAGTGATTCAGCTCTTGGATTAATGTGTGTGAGGTAGTATTTTACTGACCTGACTGGGCAGTTTTGACCACCAGCTGCATACATTCCCAGGTAAGAATTTTCCTCCTTAGCATTTAAGTCTCCATGATAATTTGTTTCCATAGTTTGATGGGTCAAATTTACATGTTCAGACCCTGTTTCATCAAATCTGATTTTGAGACTGGTGGGTATTAATTGGCTGTGGAATTATAATCCAAGTGTAACATAGTGGATGAAGAGGTATAACCAAACCCTGTATCTGAGTGTGATAGGATTATCATGCATCAGATATTGATTGATCGCATACATGTCTGATGGAGGAATAACTGGCATGTGTTGAGTTCAACTTTATATTTCCATTTAACATTTAACATGTTTGATTTTTAAACTCAGGGTGTGTAACAATAAATTATTAATTGAATGACCACATTCAACCTGAATAAAGCAATTAATAATAACTCCAACATTTTAAAAAGTGTTTTTATGGTATTCTTTAGCTCGGGTTTCAAGGAGCATCCTCTTTCATGTTGTGGTGACCTTAGGGGATGCTTTGGGATAAAATATGGTTAACATTTGGGCCAAATGACAAATGTGCAGACTAAGATGACTTCAGTTCTATCTCTATATTCTTATCTTTGTGTCATTCTGAAAGTCATATGTTGCTCTGCTTGGTAGAAACCATTTTATAACATTTGAAATATTTAGATCTTTGGGAACAATCATTCTTGCATATCTCCTTTCCATAATTTGTATTTATATAACAAATTTGTTACATTTGTTATGCTGTCACAAATATTAATTTAAAGATAAACTACATTTTATTCACTTAAAAGCAAGTTAAGTCTTTTGTATAAAAATGGCATGAATGAAACAGTATATTGCCTTTTCATAATTTTTAATTTAAGAAAACATAAGAAAAAAATAAGTATCAAGCAATTAGTGTTGTTCCGATTATCGATTATAATCGATCATCAGTTGGTTGAGCAGATAATCGATTGTGAACTCTATAATCGATTGTAAAGGGAGACTACTTTTTAGGTGTATGCAAAGCACAAAGGTTAGTAAAACTCCCAGCCACTAAAGTTGACCTGAAATTTATTAATTCCCTTCACAACTACATATATGAAACTTTATGATTCATAATTAGGAACATATAGTCATTATTACATGGTCAAGTTGTTAAATTGTTGAGTTAATACATTTAAGCACATTTTGATGATTTGTCTCAGTCAAATTGCAACATCTTCTGTAGTATTTATAAACAATGACAAACAAGAAAAACATATCCTTCTATACTTTAAATTATAGACACATCACATGTGAACGAAAGAATTTTGAGGGATTGTAACATTTCAATTACATATGACTGATCAGCCATAAAAAGTTGCGTTAATTTAACAAAGGTGTAGAACAAAAGTAACACATAATGTAATATTATGTCATTAAAAGAGATTACTGCTGTACATTCATAAAGATATTGAACTCTTGATCAAAGATATAACTGTTTAACAAAAATTAAAATTTGCTCTTAGTAACCGATTATAATCGATGATCAGTTGGTTAAGGGGAACCGATTATCGATTATGAATTTCTGACCGATTCCCATCACTACAAGCAATATTACCAATGCTTATATTAATGAACAGTCCAGTTTACTGGTCATTATTATTGTTATTATAGTTAATTTATTATGATTATCGAATGAATGATAAAATCTACCTGTACAAGTTTTGTAGGCCCATTTAGTGTTTTTATTGGTAGATTTTGAGTACCGCTGTTCTGATATGTTTTAGATACTTAAGTGATTTGAAGTGTTTTGGTTTGTGATCATCCTGTAGGCCGCTAGATCAACCTTTCATCCGTCAATCGAAATGACAACTCAGTTTGTAATACTTTATCCACTTAAAAAGGCACGTCAAATATAGAAGGGTCAAAATTATAAATATCATCATGCGAGAAATCTTTCTGATAAGGCAAAGTTAGCGAACGAATCTCCAAAATTCTGACACGATAGCCATAATACCTATGACCTTGACCTAGCGCACTTAATTTTTATCCATACTTTTAACATATTTCAACAAAGAAATAATATTTTTTTTATAAAAAATGTGAAGTATATGTTGCTTTAATTTTTCAGATTAATATAATTCAATTATTGTTAAAAGAAATTGTAAAATTGTTCTTTTCCCTTAATGTTTACTTCGTTTCTGCCTTCACTAGCATTGTTTATCGTCTGCTGTACACGTGACTCTATATATAGACGTGGGTATTCTTTGAAAAGTTGTTTCTCCTAACAGTTCATCCTGAAATGAACGCAATTCATTTTGATCACGTGATAACATTCTGACCAATCGAAACTTTACTTTCCTCTACAAGCTACTTCGATTGCAATTATTCATGCATATTTAATTTATCCGGCTGTTGATCGTTCTATAACGTCTAAGCAGGGTATACAATTGAAAGAAACCTGCTTTTTACCAACAAAACGCAAATTCTCTACTTCTTCATACGTATAATAAATTTAATATGCGTAGAATACAATTTTCCACTGAATATCCATTTCAAAAATTGCCAAATTGTTTATACTTTATAATCCTTTATGTACTCACTGTGAATAATGTGTGACCAGATAATATTATATTTATTTTAATAACAATTCTATCAAACGAGAGAGAGAGAGAGAGAGAGAGAGAGAGAGAGAGAGAGAGAGAGACAGAAATTATCTTATTACTCGTAGCTACTGCATGTGTCCATCCATAGAAAACCACAGGATCTAGTCTTCCGTTCTTTTTTATATCCACTGTATGGGCAAACATGACTTCCCCTGAACAAAGAATTTTGATACTTATTTCATCTGAATCTCGTTTACATTTCAAGCAAAACAAAACACATTTCGGTCAAATTTAGAAGTTATTTCGTTTATTGTTGAGTCAGAAACGTCCATTTGTGTCCAAGGTGCGGAAGACAGGAACCAAACAATTTCGGCGTTCAATATTCTGTGGGTGAGTTGACTTGTCATGTTTAGATGCTACATACTCAACAGTCTGAAATATCCTTCATAAGCTAAAATATATAAGTATAGAAAGATTTTAAAAGATATCAAGCAACACGGTGTTTAAGTTGCATTTTTAAGTCATTTCCTCTGAATACTTTAATCGATATGATTGTCAAATTTAATTTGATTATATTTTTAAAATAATTGAGAGATATTTTCGCCTTTCTTTTTCTTTTATTATTTGTTTACATCATCAGCATCGTATACGTTTTCCACTGTAACGTTGTGGTGAAAAACTTGCTGATGATTCATGCTTCATGTATACATATAACCTATAGTTAACTCATAGTTAAGAACACTTGGGATACATTCAGTACTTAGCCTGTAAGATTACGACTATATACCGATTCTGGACACAAAAAACTGCATCTTGTGCATTTAACACCTATGCAACGACCGTTCACGGTTAAATTCAAAGACAATTCTACCACCAGGCCGTCCAAAAAGGGACTCCTTTGATTGTTTCGCACTCAGTCAGTGGTGTCAGAACCGGCTTGGAAGACTTCGGGTTTTGGGGCATCGGAAACCCGAGAGCAACAGGTAAATGCTAAATTACCCCGGGCAATTTGCAGAGACCAGATCGTATCCAATTGAAACTGAGAGATTCAAATCTAGAACGGAGTCTCCATAAGAAATTTCTTTGGATCACGTTCATTTTTCCGTCAGTGCATGTGCGAACGGCACTAGATGTGGATGATAGAGAAACTGGGAGGCATTAGCATGTACTCCGAGTCACACTATCACTTGCCATGCACGAACGAAAGAAACTGGTTAAAGGTCCACATGACAAGGAACAAAGAGAAAGGGCAATGGAATAGCAGAAAGTTTTAGAAGCATACACCACGTGCAAAATGATGAATTGCAAGGAAGTTACAGAACTGGACAGATATTTTAAAACAAGACAAATTGAGATAATAGAAGGCTTATTTTTAGAGTGCGCATAGAAGAGGGAATGCAGGAAATATATCTATCGGAGTTTCATTTACAACAGAGGCCATTTGTGACACAAATTATGGTAGCTCTTAAACTGGAAATTAAAGAATATACCAAGCTCACTGATGCGCTAAATAGAACATGAGAAATAGGCTACATTAGACCAAAGGGAGACCAGCCGATAATTCCTTGCGACATAATGAAACAGTTTACATAAAGGAAACAACACCAACGTTTAGAGAAAGATAAAAAGATGGGAGAATTGCACTTGCCAGAGTTGCTGCTGTAAATATCTTTGCAGGCAATAATCAGAAAAATTTGAAAAGAACTTACAAGTAAAAGGAACAAGTGCTAGAATGGACACTAATTAAAAATGGGATAAGGATTATTGAAATTGACCTGAAAAAATGAAACCAGGTCGGGTTTTACATGCACGGATTTCCAATAAAAGTTTGGTATAAAGGGTGTTTATATCACAGGAAATGCAGAATTTGTGAAAATATATGGCATATACCCAACACTCTTAGAAAAGGATAAGCCGCATGATGGGCAAATATATGTTACGGAGATGGACAATTATCCCATCCAGAAGGAGAAAAGGAAGGAAGAGCAACAGAGAAAGACAACATCAAACAAGCCCAACAATGACAACCCCAAAAACGGCGAAAGAGATTCGAAGACAAAAACAAAAGCAACGACATCAACATAAAGTTAAACAAGCTCAAGAAAGTTCACGGAAACAGGAAGAAGAACAACAACAACAGAGAGACAAAAGGAAGACGAAATATGAAGACGAAAGGACAACACGAAAAATGTAGAGATCAGTAAAGAGGAAGAAAAAAAAGTTGGAGAAAAAGAAAGGGGAAAAAAAGAATAGGAAAAGTTATTATCAACTACGCTATAATGAGGAATTGGAAGAGAGAGCCTATGAGCTATATGTCTGAATTAGCCATAAATAAAATAAGAAACATAAAAGTAAAATTAAATCTCTTACAATATTTTAGAAAACAACAAAACATTCATAGCTAATTGTTGTAAGATTAATACATTATTATGTACATTGTATTTATTAGAAATGGAATTGCATAGCTGAATTATCAACATATCGTAACGTACTGTAGAAAGAATTATTAACATGAAAGATTAACGTATAGAGATAGTTGGATTGTCAGTTTACTATGTTGCATAGTAATGCATAACTTAATTTATTAGTTAATTGCGTTAGAAGTTTTATTTGCTTTATTACTGTTTGAATATTCAGATTGCGTATTAAGTGGAGTTAGTCAATGTTTGTTACATGCACATATAATAAGGTGTTTGTATATTTTTAATTCGTAGAGTAGGAAATGCATATGATTGTTGTCGATGAGAACTTGACAGTTGGGAATGTGTATGCATGTATTAGAAGTCGTTGATATTTTGTTTATTGTTATATCACAATTATTATAGATCAAAGCGTGTATAAAATATTTAGATGTGAATACGTGAGTTTACCTGTTAATTTATTCACCATTACTCTGATGAAATATATGTCCGAGTGTGGTTAATTCTCGTGATATTAGAGTAAGGATATAACATTATACATCCCTTCTAATTCCATAGGAAGCTTTCTGGGTAGGTATAAGATGCTACATCCGAGGATCGGGGTCAGGGAAGACACGTGGAGAGCACAAGGGATATATATTGTGACGTCAATTGTTTGGTTGGAGGGGCAGTCCTGGAGTAGAAATTACCGGAAGTGATGGAAGGAAGGATCCAGAAAGATGCCAGAACATTTAGCCAAGGGTACCGGAAGTACCAAAAGAGAAACAAATGGCGAACAGAAAAGTAACAGACACAACACTGAAGGGAAACAATCTCATTTAAGACCTTAAATTCACATGATGACAGTAATTGTGAATTGGTCCTTATTTGAAATTGTTCGAAATAAACTGCGATTAAGAAAATTGTCGACGAAATTTTAAATTATATTTGACATATTTTTTACAATTGTTTTACTTTCACCTTGAGTTATTTATACACCTAGATCGACGGCAGTACTGACTGGGGGTTCAGTTGCGCTAGTTCAACTTTATTTGTCTACCTTAGCAGGTGTTAAAAATACTACCGTTGAAGACATAACATGCACATAAATATCATTCTAGAGTTATACTTGTATTCTGCTGTATGTGCTGTCATAACGACGTTTACCACACTCAGATAATTTAAAATAGTTATGGTTGATATAAAATGTTCAGTGAAGTTTCGTGTTACAATACTGGTACGATGCCACAGCGATACATACAGTTACATTTATTTTAGTTCAGTATCGCACATTTCAAAATAAAACTTTTTTTTCTGTAAGTTTGAAACCAGCGATAAGTTTAGATAATAGCAGATAAACATATAATGAACCAAAAGATCACGAGTGATTTCTTTTTTGATATTGTGCTTTAGCATTTTATATTATATCATGGTTAATCACATCAGACCGCTCCGGTGGCCTAGTAGTTAGAGCGTCTGCCTCGGATTCGGGAGGTCGTGGGTACGATCCATAGCAGAGTCATGTAAAAGACATACAAAATTGATACCAACAAATATGCCTCACTTGGCGCGTAGAATTAAGAGGTTCGTGTTAGGACTGGTCAGCCTGGTGTCAGGATAATGTGACATGGTTGGACATCATGCTATATGTCCGCGTCATAATGCCCCAGTGCTAGACAACACAATAAACTGTCACACTGCAAACATCGTTGTGATATGACTTAAACAAATTTGAAAGCAACGTCAATAATTCAAATCACACACACACACACACACACACACACACACACACACACACACACACACACTTGATCACAGCAGGATGACATACACATATGTGGCGCTTCTCTACTCTTCTCTTATTACGAATCATCTGATCGAAACTTGATATTCTGGAAATTGAAGTACAGGCTTGGTACAGTAGGCATGTATGACGATATATTATGAGTGTCTTGTCCATAAGGTGGAGGTCAAACGTTGAGGACAAAAAGACAGATGGACAGCATGGTGCCTCGTTTCTGAGCATATATTGTTGGATAAAATACGTCTCGGTTCAAACAAATTTACTTAACATCTCGGAGTTTTGTACCCGGTTAAGAAGTTCAATTAGAGTAAGAATCAAGCTTTCCTAGAAGTCAGCGGAATCTGATAGCTATCCTGGTGACGCGGTCTCGCTCTCGCACGTCGCACAAGTGCATCCTGACAATAAAACCAGCGCTTTTAAGCTGCAAATGCAGTTGGCTTGTCGGGCACCTGACAAACAAACACCAGGGTACTTAAAAGGAAAACGGCGTGTGCTCAAATCCTCGTCAAAGCGCAAATATATCTGTTATACCCATTATAATACTACACCGACTTGGATATACACAGCTGACAATGAAACTGTTGTGGCCAAAATACCAGGCAAGACCGAGATTTCCCACGCATTAATAGTCCTCTACAACGGCAAACTAACAGCGATTCCCAGCACTTTTAGGAAAAGAAGAGATGACTGTATTTATATCGTACTTATAAGATGTTTCTATCTCCATGATCCCAACAATCACAAAGTCCGTGGCCACTGTGCGTAGTTTCACATCATATTTCTTTTTCTGGCTGATTCTTCTGATGCTTTAAAAAGAGTCTTTTTCGAATATAACTGGGTTTTTTTAAAATTATTTTAGTGAGAGGAATAATATAGGACCCAACATAATCAAACGGAAGTGTCATCGTAGAGTGCGTTTCGACAAATTTAATGGTATTATTGAAGTAACAATAGCGCCCTACAGTACATCTGACAATGAAGCCCCAGCTAACCATATTCCTCTGTTAGTTGGTGTATAATGCTCTGGTTACATCCAATCCTCGATTCACCTCAGTCCGACAACCCACAGAGGCGCAGATATTCTAGTTCCAGTTGTTTGGATATTTTGTAGATGGCATGCATTTTTGTGTGAGCTATGCCAATGCTCCATCTTTCTCATCGGTCTCAGTACTGGCGGATGACTCGTATAATTTGTCTATATCTGATTTCCCCCTTCATTCATATGTTTTGTTCTTTACCTTTAAGCTAACTATAGCGAATATTCTGTTTAAGAATGCCGAACATTACAGAGTAATTGAACATTTCAAAGCATGTACGATGATTTTGTTTGTTTGTTTGATTAGGATTTTTAACGTAGCTTTAACAATTTTTCAGTCATATCGCTACGATGTCTGCATTGAGGCAGTTTATAGTGATGTCTATCACTGAGACATCATGCCGCAGACATGTAGCATGATGTCTCACCCAGTCACATTATCCTGACACCAGGCCGACCAGTCCTAACACTAACCTCTTAATGCTGAGCGTCAAGCGAGGTAGCTGTTAGTACCATTTTTGTAAGTCTTTGGTATGACTCGGCCGGGGATCGAACCGACGACCTCCCGCTTCCGGGGCGGACGTTCTAACGACTAGGTCACCGGAGCGGTTCATGTACGATGATGTTAAGGCCCTAACTCTGGATTTAGTCTCCAGTGTCAAACATAGACGCAAAGCAAAGTTAAATGATTCGCGTGAGTTTTATTGAGTGGTTAATTCCTTCTCTCGTTATGTTCCGCCACGATTCGATTTATATAGATTGACGGCGTTGCACTCGTTATGTTACCCCAATTCAGTGGAGATTAATGAAGTAAAATTAGGCGTGAACTAATTGATACAGGACTATTAGTTTGCGTCCTCAACTAGAACAAATCGTAGAGTGCGTAGATTAGCTAATTGTTGCACAACATCGACTAGTTTGTAAGTGATAGTGATTTTTTCAGGACTAAATCAATTGATACGGCTGAGAAATACGTTTTACATTTGGTCCAGTGGAGCAATATTTTGGACAATTGTTATTCTGGAACAGCAGATGGCAAAATTAAATTAGAAAAATCAACAAAACTTCACCACGTCTGGGATCAAATTTGGTTCTACCATCTTCTTTAAGAACATTTTCACGACCATTTTAAGTGATAGCATCGTAGTTGTCGACATTGTACGGCTTGAAAGTAATGTCATCTTCCGTTCCTGCGGGCAACACATCTAAGGAAAATTGGATTTCGGGTCTATGGACAACACGTATGCGTTAGGTCCAAGCCGACAAGATTGCATTTGTTTGTTTTCATCTGCAAATTCTCCCCTCCCAAACTCGATGAATAAATATCGATTTTTTATTTCTTCCCAAATAAATAAAAAAATGTGCATACGGCAATCTAAGCTGATTCAGCTTTCCGTACCTAATGGTGTAACATTAATTTCAAACTAAATACGCTTTCCACATTAAGCATAATTTTTATAAAGAACCATTTATAAAATACAGCTTGAACGAACATTTCTTGCTATTAGAATTGGATTGATGCTTGGTTTCCTTTATACCTGGCAGTAAAATTGTTTGAAGAAGCATTTTTTTTTCAAGAAAAATTTAATCAGTTGACATGTCTTTCACTTACCCCTTCAGGGATTCACCCTCCACAGCCGGCTGTCTTGAGCCATCATCTTTTCTTCCCCAACCCCATCCGGTGTTACCAACAGCTGAATGAATGCAATAAAGGACGATAAAAGGTAGAGCATACACCGGCTTCATGTTGCAGCCTGTCTATTGATCATGTACCATTTCATACGTCCTTTCACAAGTTTTGAAATCTGCTTACCTTGCTGTGGGATATGTGAGCGAACGTGTGCCGATAATGACAGACAGATCTATTCCTTTATTTGTTTCTGATCAGACTTCTCGATCCTTATTGGACAAGAGAGTGGATAGATTATCTATAGTATTCAGTACCGCTAGAACAATGTTGTTATTCAGAATAAATTAAAATAAAATAGTAATGTGCCATATATGCAGCTGTACGTATAAAACTGTACATGCTTCTGCATAAAGGTGCAATACAATATCACAAAACCGTCTAACTTTAGTTTCAATCCCACCACTTTGATCATCAACTTTACTCTCCCTTTTACATCTGTGTAAGGATCGTGTGTGTGTGTGTGTGTGTGTGTGTGTGTGTGTGTGTGTGTTATTATTTGTATACATTTATAATTGTATGTGCCGATATGAATACACAATGAAAATATAAACGAAAGACCAAGATCAAACAGGGATTTGAATACGCATCTGTGTGTGTGTGTGTGTGTGTGTGTGTGTGTGTGTGTGTGTGTGTGTGTACTTTTAACGTAGCTTTAAAAAATGCCATATCCCTACAGTGTCTTGTAGTAATGTCTAGCACTGGGGTATCATGCCGCAGACATGTTGCTAGTAAGGATGTCTCATAAACCTAAACCACTACATTCCTCCTCCCTTACCTTGACATTCGTTCTTGGTGTTTGAAAGATTCAGTTCTCCGAGCGGTCGAAACCCATTCTCAATCGGACTACAAACTACTGCGAGTCCGACGAGCTATCAAATGTAACGGGAGAGGAAACACAGTCTCCTTTGGACGCAAATCGTTTAAGTATTTCTTATCTATTTGCACTTTACTGGAGTAGTATAGCAAAACTATCCTTTCATGGAATATCTTTCTTCATCTGTTGCAATGTATAGAAATATTGTAATTCGCGACTTAACAGCAATAAATAGTGTCTCGCCAACCCTGCATTTGGCACTGAATGTAACTTTTATTTCAAATGTGGTCCATAAATTAAATCTCTCTCTCTCTCTCTCTCTCTCTCTCTCTCTCTCTCTCTCTCTCTCTCTCTCTCTCTCTATATATATATATATATATATATATATATATATATATATATATGTTTTCTTATGTATATACTGGTCTGTCTATATATTAATATATAATGTATTTCCAATCGATTATATTGACCTTAATATCTCTATAGATATATATATATATATATATATATATATATATATATATATATATATATATATATATATATATATATATATATATATACTAGCATAACTGAGTCTTAACGTGTTTATGTTAAATTCTGAATTCGTCACCTTACCTTCCCGAATAAAAGAATGATAACCATCTTATCATACCATCTCTTTTATGCAATTCCTGGAAACGTTCACTCAGTTAATATGTCGATCTTAGATCCAAGTCCACGAAGTCATAATATTTTTGACAATTTGCAGTACGTCAATGATTTCAGCAATATATATTGCCTGGTCAGTTATAATGACTGCACTAATGTATTATTGAAAATAATTTTGTTCTATGTTCTATCCGAATTTGCTTGCTAATAATTTTAAATTACTTATCTTACTAGTGGGATGAAAATTGCCGATATTTTCTCTTGTATAAACTGCTTTAAACTGTTAAATACGCTATCTATGCAAGTATGTTTGATTCAAAATAATACAGAAAACGAAACGAAGAAAGACATTAGATCATCAAGCAATTAAAACAAAATCCATAAATAAAACCAATTCTGGGATGACATGTTATTCAAAAAAAATTGTACAGCGCCAAAGTTTCATAAAACAATTGCATTTAAAATGTCTTCCACCTTAACGGTAACACAATATAAGTCTTTGAACAGGATATAGGATAATAACAACAGAATGAGTTTTAGTAATTTTTAAAGTAGACAGACTACGACTTTCTAAACGTCTGAGTCGGTTCTTTGTGAAGGAAATTAAGCTAATTATTTTTTATCATTTCATTCCAATTAATGTAATGCTAACTTGGTTCGGAGTCAGTGACTTGTAAGTTAAAGCATAGGGTGCAGCAAATTCTTATATATATATATATATATATATATATATATATATATATATATATATATATATATATATATAACCTTGGTAAATTTCCCATGGTTAGTTCGACACTCTATCTTGATATTGCTTATTTAAAGCATTTAAACAAACTTTTCGAAATGAATAATACATGGTATCATGTAATATTTTTTTTCTGGACGCATTGCCCATACTTCAAAAATACAGGATCTGACTAATCATGTTCTTACATGGCTACATTAATAAATTATCTTGTAGGGTACTGTAGAAACATCGACTCCAAATTTCGATTTTCACTAGTTTATGACATGTAATAAAAAGCTAGACAGGAAATAGTGATGGTACAGTTGCGAAGAAAGTGTAGTGGTAATTTGAATAATTCTTGACACTGAAATCGTTGGAAATATAAGTGAGACGAATACAACCCGGAATCATCGGAATGTACCATAAAATAATTTGCAGAATATGGATATCTCAATGACGTTGAAAGTTTATCCGAAGTTTGTTAACTGCATATTTGGTTCACGTGTAGTGTTATTACTATTATATTTTGAAGGTATATTATTTATGTATGATGTAAATGAGAGTCGAGGATTGTTGACACAATTTTGCTGTTAGAAACAAATCTAGTGTTTTGTTACGATAAAATCTGGGATATTTTTCACACATAAAAATTCATGTTAGGCATAAACAGACACGATATCATATATCCTCAGACAATGATTCGATAGTGTTCATAAATTATAGCGTGTTTCTCATTTAGTAAAATCATATGCACTGGCCTTAACAGATATTTGATATATGTACGCCAAATTGCATGATGTCTTTTCGTATGTGAAGATACTTTAAGAATTATTCCTGCTGTTAGAGAATGGACGTGAACATTTGAAGAGGAAAAATTCAAATATGAAAGCAGTGATAAAATTTAAATTCTTATCCATAGCCTCTCTCTTTACTAAATACGATCTGTACCAAAGCATATTAAAGAAATAATAAAAATAGAATCCGAAATTGATAAAATTTTAAGGCTGACGTCATCTTTACCACACAAAAGTCAAGGAGATTAACCGTCGTGAATTTAAATTTGATCACATACTTTTGGCACAATTATCAAGGATTGCTATTAAATCATGTTAAAAGGACTGGCAATCAATTTGGTTAACAAGTGTTAGGCTTATAGATGGAGGGACAAAACTACTTCTTTCTTCTATTATGTTGTTATTGATAACTAGTGATACAATTGTATCAATTCTTTCTCGTTGTAATGTATTAGATATTCAACAGTCTATAACATGAAACGGAAACATATTAATAATTAAAAGTGCAGTGACATTTCGAGAAAGAGTAGTGATAATTTAAAATAAATGTTCAACGCATAAAGTTTTGGAAACATTATAAAATCTTGTGCAACCTCGAATCATTGGAATGTACATCAATGCACATTGCAGTATATACAGGCCGCAGTGATATATGCTCTTGACATGAGACAGTTTTTAAAATGTGTTTAACTATTTTGAGTGTTAATTTTGAGTGACCTTACTAGTACATTCTGAAGTGATGCAATTTCAGTTTTGACAGTTCAAATCGTGTGAAGATAAAACAAGCTGGTTTGAAGTGTTGCTCTGGTTATTTTGGTTACATATGGATAAATCTATCTATCTGTCTGTCTGTCATCCGTCCGCCCATCCATCCATCCATATATGTACATATGATGTATATACAATGTATGAGATTTGATGGTTGCGAACGAAAATTTCATACCGAATAAAATCTATTCATTTGTTGCAATTAAATCTCCCGATTTTTGTTTTAGAAAATAAATAGTTTTTTTTCCCTCTCAGATTCATAATTATTAGATATGGTATAGCAGCAGAGAGGGCGAACCTCAAATTTGCCTGAAAAGCGTCGAATCGAAAAAAAGCGTCGACAACCAACGCACAAAACCAAAGAAAAGCGTCGAATCGTAAAAAAGCGTCGACAACAAACGCTTCCTCGTCTACGCCAGCGTCGTTTTCATTCGCCCTCCCTGCTGCTATGGGTTAATAATTTTTTTACGAGTTCAACCGAATATTTGATCCAGTCCGATACGATATCGTGTCCGAGGATCATGTAAATTTATTGTTGCGAATCCGTACGGGGTTGACTGAGCATTACTAAAGAAATTTTTAAATTGATTGAAGTCCATATCGGAACACCATGTCTGCCAAATATTTCTAAGAGTATGAGTATCAACTCCGTTGAATACAGCAAGAATATTGCAGTTATCTCTGATGACTTTTGGAACCTGAGTGTAGCGTTGAGTGACATATATCACGTCAGTGTTTTTATGCCTGCCTCTGGAAAAGATCCTAGCAGGATTTTTTTGTTTATCTAACATTACATCATCGTATACGACTAAATTGTTAATATCTCCATCAATATCATCAATGCTCGGTGCTTCATCGATATCGGTTATAAACTCAATAATACCCTCGCCGGATTTTTCTACCGCGTTGTCGTTAAAATCTTTTAGCACTTCATAACATCGTTGATCATCTACGCTAGGGGCAATTAAATACAACTTATCCCACTTCATCCATCTCATTATTAAATTGAGCAACAATTGCGTTTTACCGGATCCAGATGGCCCGATTATAATCATCCGGATAGAGTTTGGTAGGGCTGCATGATGTTTAACCGGTTGTCTTGTTTTAGTCGCTGCAAAATCAATTATATCCATATCTCTATACATAAATTATGGATCTATATTGTGTGAAGTGCAAAACGCGTACTGGCACAGATGACTTGACGACGATTACAACTAGAAATAACCGATCAGCGCTTTCTGGTAAATGCGTGCAATGTGGTACAAAAAATTTTAGATTTATTTCTACAAAATCCGATTTAAAAAAAAACGAGGAGGTGATATCGCAGCCAAATTGGCAAAACTCCCTGGAACCCCATGGGCAAAGTACCCCGGAGAAAAGCACCTTCCAGGATATAGCTACTGTGGCCACGGAACACGATTACATATCAGACTTGATGATCAAAATCAACCCAGATCCGGCGAGTATCCGATAAACGCCATTGATAAGGCCTGTCACCTTCATGATGTTGCTTATAAAAGCAGCAATCTGCAAAACAGGCATCTCGCGGATGTGAAATTAATTCATGCGTTAAATGCTATTCCTAATAAATCTTTCAAAGAAAAATTGTCTTCCTTTTTGATAAAATCGGCTATGAAAGGTAAATTGATGTTAGGTGCCGGTAATTAATAATATGGAATCAATTTATTATTCCCCAAGAGGATACTGGAGGGGTAAATCAGCAATCAATAAACTCGCTAGCGCTGCAAAAGTGAAAAAGGCCACTGCGGCTCATTGGTTATCCAAACAGGCACTATGGCAAATTTATCTACCACCGCCTAAACAGATTAATTACTCGCATTTTGATGTGACCGCTCCTAATGAAGTTCATCAGGCTGATATATTATTTCTGCCACATGATGGTGGTTACAAATACGCGCTAACCGTAGTTGACGTTGCGAGTCGATACAAAGAAGCAGAACCGCTGAAGACAAAATCGGCCACTGAAGTCGCTTCTGCATTTGAGAGGATTTATCGACGAGGTCCTCTGCGTTGGCCAAATCTGTTACAAGTTGATCCTGGCAAGGAATTTCAAGGCGCTGTTTTATCAGCGATGAAAGATCACAGTGTCACCATCAGACGGGGGCATACTGCGTTACATCGCGATCAGGCAATTGTTGAGCGGTTTAATCGGATGATTGCTGAGCGATTATTTGGATATCAATACTCAAAAGAATTCATCCAAGAAATGCGATCCCGTGAATGGGTCAAAAGGTTACCAGCTGTGATTATCGCACTGAATAACGAGATTACTAGAACAATCAACATGAAACCTGTCAACGCGATTAAAAAGAAGTCTATACCTAAAATGGGGATTCAAGGGATTTCACAAAAAGATTTCAAAGAACCAATTCTTGGTAGTAATGTCACTGTTAGGTATTTATACGAACCAGGAGAGCTGGAAGGTGGCACAAAAAGGGCTACTGATCCTATTTGGAGTGTCACTGCACACAAGATATCCGGCATAACACGATCAACTGGTAGACCAGCAATCTATACACTGGATTCAACTGCCCCTCAGCAAGGATTTACTCGACAACAACTACAGGTAATTCCCGAGGATACTCAATTACCACCGCGTGGTAATTGCTAGCACCCCTCCCCCAGAGGCATTGTGCTGGCACCCCGGCGTCTATTACACTCAAGACAGGTCAACATCACATTGTTTCTGACATGACCGAGATTGTTATTTTTTCTGTCTACGGTAAATTGGCGAGGATCTTTATCCGAATACTGCCAACGCATTATACAATTGCAATTCGCGCAGTGATTATTCTGTTGTTGCTTCAGCGTAATTATTAATTCAGCATCAATATCAAATTCTCTATTATTTTTTTTATCCTGTTGTTTATAACCAGAGAGTTTTTTCTGATTATATCCTTGATGCTGTCGGCGCTGATTGAAGTGTCATTATCATCACCAATGATTTCATCATCGCCACCAATGATATCATCATCGAAGACACTTCTTCGAAGCTGATTTATTTTTCGTACTCTGGATACTGCGAGATAGACTAAATTCGACCATTCGATGCGATTATCTACCATCCAAACAATTGTATCCGATATAGTCAATCCCTGTGAAGAGTGTATCCTGCGTATCCTAGCGTCCATGGAGATTTATTAGCACGCAATGCATCTTCAACGACGCTGATATCAACCAGCACAATATCATTTAACACTAAATTCTGCTTTTGTTGTTGTCCAGGAATGTCAACTTCGATATTCTGTTTTCGTGTATCCGATGGCCTATAACACAACGGTACTGGAAGTGTTGCAAATTTTTCTTTATGCAATTCAAATAACTTCATCTGAAGTGTGTCTCTGACTATTTTTCTACTTGCTACTATCAAATCATTTGGTTTCCACGCTTTCCAGAAATCATTCATTGGGGTTTCTGAAATCACTTTACGCGCTATTTCACACTGGATTCTATCCGGTTGTAGTCTAATTAGCGCTTTAAACTCGTGTAATCGTTCATCAAGTGATCTATGGTCGGTATCAATTTCTTCATAGTAGTCTACAAAACCCTTTAACCACTCATGTGGGGATGCACCGACAAATGGTGGTGGTTGGCCGTGATCACCGTACATGACGACTTTTGTGTTTTTATTTAACAACCACTCGAGGAATGTTTGTAGTACATCTAATGACACTGTGCATATTTCATCCCAAATCATGATTTCAGGAATGAATTTATCGCCCATTCGATCAGGGGTCCTTTCATCGCCTTTCCATCGAAAAAAACTATGATAAGTACAGGCATTTACCCCTCGCTGTATCATCTCTCTGGCGAGTCTGTGAGTAGGTGTTAGCACAATCATGTTGGACTTCCCACGAAATAATTGCACGAGTCGTCTTTCCTGACCCACCACAACCGTTTAAATAAACTGTCTTATATCTACATATTGGATCAGATACCGGTGGTGCATTAGAAAATTCTGATTGAATTTCAATACGGTTACATGAAAGATATTTATCATCCATGGTAACATCTGCCGATTCACAATACTCATGTAGTTTTTCCTTTTTAAATCGCCAACGTCCCCACGCTTCCTCCTGGGATGTGAATTTAGCTACATCTGATTTGTATTTCTCGTGGATATAAATAGAATCAGTGGCTACTCTAACTGCGTTATTAGGAAATCTATTTATCATCGAAAATAAATTGATAGAAGCATAAGCTAGCATAGAACTTCTCAGATGTGTGTACTGGGAATTATATCCATCACAGTAGGTAACAACCGTACCCAATTTCTCACCATTGGATAGAAAAGCATCCTTACGGGATACAAGTTTTCCCTGTTTCGTTAAATCGGTTACAATAAAATCGCATTCAGCGACGTCTATGATCAACCTCGAAGAGTATTTTGCGTTGTCGTATTTTCCACCCTGGGTAAATTTACCGATTATTCTTCGTCCAAAATCTTTTGCTTGTTCTTTTTTAATTTCAAATAACTTCTTAGACCAATTCATGATTTTTTCTTCATTGAAATCAGGGAATTGTTTTCGCTGTTCGCTAATTATACGATCTAGATCGGGTTGTGGTAGCCAAACTTCTTTCTGAGCTCGATAGCATAAAATAGCTTCGGAAACAATCAACGATATTAGCATACCACAATCAATCATATATCGTAGTAACACTATTGGCATCCAGGCCTTTTCGGATATATGTCTACCAAGCCAAAGATAACTACACGGATGTAACCCTGTAGCGAATTCGAATGATATCACACGAGCGAATCCGGTTAAATCAAAATCAGGCAATGGACCATTAATCGCAACACGAGTCATTTCATGCGTGGGGTGTCTAAATCGTTTAAAGTACTCAGCGCATTCTCCATACCCGAGAAAACTTCCAGGATAACACGCGGATATATCAATTGAAATCATACCATCACGTGAGTATTTCGAATTCCACAGTCCTCCATGACTAAATTCGACGCAACTCAATTTAACATCTTCGAGAAAATCACTTCGTGTTGGACGCCATGAGTTTTTTTCTCTTGCGAAGTGAGCTACCACTGATGGAATAGTAAAACTATCCGTGAGTAGTTTTTCATGAAAACTCTCCGGTGAAAAATCACTAGCGATTTTTCTCATTCTGTTATCTAATTCTTCAACGCGATATAATTCACCATTAGGTCTTACAAATTGATCAAATCCTATTTCGGGATCTTCATCACTTCTAAGTAACCATACTGACACTGGATCCTCTTTACACAACGCATGAATAGCATCGAATAATTTCTCATTATAAAAAAACATCCCGACGAATTCCTCGGGGATATATTTCACGGTTCGTTCTCGTGGAAATATTGTTACTGCAGGTGTCCACGCGTGTTCGTTATGATCAATAATTTGTATTGGCGCTCCTTGTAATTTATATTTCGGTTCGTGTAATACTTCCCCGGTTATTGTCGTTACTGGGAATTTTAATAATGTTTCTAATTTAGCTATATCAGAAATCTTTGCACCGTGCTGTTTCACTGTCAGTTCCCATTCGGTTATTTTCCTACGTCGCAGATCAGTTAGTTTATTTCCTCGGGATGCATTTGTGAAGTGTTCCATTACCCGTGTTGCTACACAATTCAGTGAACTAGAATATTTCATAGGAGCTAGTTTTGCGATATCGGGTTTATCATTTAACGGATATATCCCATAAACGATTGCTGTTACAGGATAACATCTCTCGTAGTATGGTTTGTCGATTCCAGTTAGAATTCCTGGTATGGAATCTCTACTCAGCGTGATTGTTTTTTTATCCTTGAGGATTGGTTCAAATTTATCCTTGATAATCCATTTGCCTTCGACTTCGATAATGAATTTTATTCTGAAAAAATACTTCTGTTGCAATTTACTCTTGGATTTCCAGCCAAGATGTGAAATCACCTCAGCTGCTCTTTCATCGTTCATAGTAGCATCGATGTTGGGTACATTGACATCCTCGTGTATAATTCGAAATGTCGACCAACAGTATGCTGCACCGTCTTGGTAGAATTCATTAAAACACTCCTTGATTTTACTTAGTATAGTTCTGTCACCGATTAGACGTTTTGGTGTATCAGAGACTCTATCGAGATTCAATTTAGTATTTCTCCAGGGCTTAATTTTCGATAATCTCTTGAACTCCTCCATACTATAATTAAAACAAGCATTTAAATGAAGGATTTATGTATAATGAATCACTGCAAGTGGCTCATGATTGGATCAACAACCCCGTGTAACAAATCATGCAGAAGCGAATTCTGTGGGTATCATATGCAAAGCTTTCGTCGTGGAAGCCTTGGTCCGTTACCTTGCATACGATGTGGGGTTGGGGTTAGGGGAAAATCTCAGTTGTGTTTGAATTGCGGTGGTAAGCGATACAGGGAGTTGAAGCGTTATTATGATAAAAGAATCAAAAATGGAAAATCAATCAAAAATTCTGACCCTGAAAAAGTCCCTGACCTTGACTCTGTCAAGGACAAAGTCAGTGTCCCTGACAAAGTCAGCAATAAAATCATAAGAACCCCTCAAGACTACATTGAAAGATTTTCCAGTGATGTAATCATTAGACCAAACAATGAATTAGACAAATAGTATTAGTATACGAATGAACGAAGAATTCAAACCACACCCAGTGCTTGTTAATTATGAAGCATCCCGTGATGGTGTTGTAAGAAACCGCAGACTGAAGAAACCAGTTGGGTGGGATAATGGTATGGGGTATTTGAAGTTTACTGTTGGGGGAAAGAAGAAATATTACTGCCATCGTTTCGTGTATGAATGTTTCCATGGATTGATCGAGGATGGTTTTGTTATTGATCACAAGGATTCTAATCCAATGAACAATTCTTTATCAAATCTAGAAGCCGTTACACAAAGTGAGAATACCAAACGAGGGAAGACTGGCATTTGCTCAAAGCGAGCGAGACCAGTAAAATCTTTGAATACAACAACTAACGAAGAAACAATATTTTCATCTATGAATGAAGCCGGTAGGCATTTCGATATTTGTATACCCTCAGTACGATATGTTGCAGAGGGAATAACCAAGACGGCGATTTCAAAAAAGACCGAACACAAAATTCGATTTATTTATGTCCCTGATGATATCATCGGCGCGTCATAATTTTCATTTAGAAATATGTAATCACCATAGAATATGAATTCTGAAAATATGAATAGCATTATATCCGAGATTTCAAAATTGAAAAGTCGGGATATCAAACTATCAGATGGTTTAAATTCTGATCAAATCATGTCTGATTTTCAGGATATAGAATACGGAGTTAGCACTAACAAGTATATGCTGCCAAAGAAATACGCGCTCACCAAGAGAATTCAGAATTCTATTCGAAACTCTCTTACATTTTCCAGCGACGTAAGTGTGTTTGTTCCGTTGTATACTATCGTAGAACGAATACGAAAAGAATTAGGTAACGAATACGAATTGAAAAAGGAGGTTAATTCTAAAGTTAGAAACCAACGGGCGTTAATTCAAGAAAATGAACAATTTTGACCGTGACCGACCCTCAAAGAGATTTTGTCGTTTTTTGATTGTGACCGACCCTCAAAGAGATTTTCATTTTTTTTATAGCATTTTTGGATTGAAAATGTCAAAATCAGTGAATAAAAAATAAAAATATTTCACAGCAATAAAAAATATATTTCACACTGCGTAAAATTAAAATCAAATCCTAACAGCTTTGAAAGTTCTTTTAAGAACTTTTCCCTATGGGAAATCCCATGCAAAATCGACTACTTTAGCCGACGAGGTTTTTTATCGAAAATCAAGGAAACTGACCAAAAATCAATGAAAACAGGCAAAAAATGATGAAAAATGACTAAAAAAAACCATCAAAATGAATCCTAACAGCTTTGAAAGTTCTTTTGATAACTTTTCCTTATGGGAAATCCCATGCAAAATCGACTACTTTACCCGACGAAAACTGATCAAAACGGTATAAAAAACAGTAAAAAATAGGCAAATCAGTCAAAAAAATAGGCAAATCAGTCAAAAAAACAGGCAAAATCACTGAATAAAAAATAAAAATATTTCACACTGAATAAAAAATAAAAATATTTCACAGCAATAAAAACTATTTCACACAATAAAAAATAAAAATATTTCACACTGAATAAAAATAAAAACTATTTCACACTGAATAAAAAATTGGACCGTTAATGGATGGTTCCGATTAGTTAATCATCGATGGGATAAATTGTTTTACAATTGAAAAATTGTTTCTGATTTCAAATAATGGTCAATGAAGCATTAACAACTAGATTAGCCCGAGAGCGGCTAGCAGCAATTAAAAAGTTTATACCGGTTCGAGACAGACTTCGTGAGAAACTTCAACAACGACAACAAGCGCAGACTGACTTTTCTGTGTCAAGTGAACAACTGTTCGCCCCGGTAACTAAGGCGACCAGCGATGTGAAAACAGCAACTGAACGAGCAATATTTGGAGATATTCCTGAGGAAGGCAAGCGACGAGAAGTGCCTGTTCTTGGTGTGCTTGAAAAGATAGCAGCGGAAACTGAAAAGACATCAGCGTTGTTACAAAAAAACCCACCTGGTCCGAAAAAGACCAATGATAAAATAGTAGATGAATTACGCGCGCGATTTAACGAAGAAGGGTTAGCAACAATTGATAAGACTGACCCTACAGAGTTTCCTGCACTTGTTGTTACGACGTATGAAAACAGAAAAAAAATTGTTAAAACCAGAACAGCACAAGTATGTAAGAGGTATACAACATTGGGCTGATATATTCTACAAAATCAAAACTGAAAAAAGTCAAATTAAGACAGATAGTGCATCATACATTGAATATACCAATGCGGTGGGTAACGTGTATAAACAATATGAAGAACAAAAATCACAAAGAAAACCACAAAGACTGCAGCGACGGCGACAACAAACTGCAAAAAAAAATATCTTTTTCACCTAAACAACAACAACAACTACCACCTGATGATGATGATGATGATGATAGTTATTTACAAGAAACGGATTTAGAAAAACTGGAGGAAGCACCTGATTATAGCGGAAGCGGATTGCAAGATTCCAGTGGAATTGGAAACGCTAGCGTTGGAAACTCTTTGAGTTTCTGTCCTGGTAGTGTTCTCAGTGATATATCACGATTAGAAGTTCTTGTAGGAGAGTTCCGAGCTGGAAATAACTCACCGGAAATAATTAATGAAGCAGCTGATATCTGCAGGCGGTTATTTGCGGCGGTATCATGGATATCAAAACATATCGAGATTTCATTAGCGAGATAGTGGAAAGTGGGTATCACAGCGACTGAATTCACAATTGAAAACACTAGTGTTTTTACAATAATGATCATACACTACAACCATGACAAACCAACCCCCGTATATGTAGTTAATTCACGGTTTCCAGTTTATAGAGCATACTACGGAGATGGCATCGGCAATACCATTGCAGGGTTTTTTGCGAGAATGGCTCCAAAAGTGATGCCGTTAGCTAAACAATTATCAATGAAAGCCATTGGTGTTATTCGTGATAAGGGTATTATCAAAATCGGAGATCTTGCCGGAAAAGCGTTTTCAGCCGCAAAGAATAAAATAACAGCGCTAGTGAAATCACGGATGAAATCCAAAGGATTTTCAAAACCGTTACCGTCTACAGCGGAAATGCCTGCAAGTGTTAGTAAAATAATAAATAACGCAGTAGATGAAAAATTAGCGTCATTGGTGACTCCCTTGATAAATCAAGGGGACCAAAATAACATGATAGCAAACATGATAGCGGGAAGTGGCTTTAAAAAAACACGACGATGAAAATCCTACGGTGAAAATCGTTTACGATTTTACGATTTAGACTCTGATAAATAGAATAAAATGTTCAAAAGGTCACCTGATCCAGCATTTGATATGGATGCCCCAGTTCTCAAGAATGATTCTGTACGCGATTTTCAATTTTATTCTTATCACGCAGTACAACCAGATCTCCGATCACGAATTGAACTTCAAGTTAATGATACCAGTAAATATTTTCTACCGTGTGAGGCATTTATTGAAGTAGAAGGAGAACTTGTAACAAATGTTGCAGCTGATACCCCATATGACAATAACGCAAATGTCCGAATTGGTTTTGTTAATAACGGTATTATGGCGTTATTTGAAAGCGCTAGATATCTCATTGATGGAAAAGAAATTGAATCCATTGACCGTGAAGTTGATGTGGCTACAACAATCATAGGGTTAGCGAGATATTCTGATGATTATACAAGATCGGCTGGTCCGTCTATGATGTTTGCAAAGGATACCTCTTGATAACGCTGACCACTTTCAATTCATTAAAGTGTTAACAGCACAAGGTACTGCAGAAGCAGATCAACAACTAGCAGCTAATCCAGAACGTCGAACTAGACCCGGAGCTGCGTTTGATATTCTCTGAGGCGTTAATGGTAATCTCAATTTAGGATTTGCAACACGCGTAGCAACGTTGCATGGACAGCGTCGACGATTTTCATGTGCGATTCCACTGCATCATATTTTCGGATTCTGTAGAAACGTCCGAAAAGTTATTTATGGAGCCAAACACACAGTAGCGCTTGTACGAAAGGGTACTGATGATGATGCAATCTGGCGTAATGCTGGGGTTGCTCCCGGTAAAGTCATTTTAACAAAACTATCATTATGGATGCCAGTGTTAACTCCATCAGTCACCGAAGAACAGCGACTACTAGAATTTATGGACCAAGGAGGAAAGTCGTTGTTAAGTTGGTTATCAGTGACTACGGATATTAAACAAGACAGTGTTGATGGTACATTCACATGGCACCTGGCATCAAAACAAGGTGTTTCAGCTCCACGTCATATATTTATTGCGTTACAGAATAATGCGCGAGTTAATAATCAAGAACGAAGCCATATGATATTTGATCAGTTAGGTGTTAATGAAGTCTCGCTAAGAATAAATGGACAGCAGGAACCATCCGAGGATATACAACTTGATTACGGTCAAAATCATATTGCACGTGTCTATCATAACCTGTTGTCATATATGGCACGTGATCAAAATGTGGATACTGGTTTGCAAATATCACAATTGGATTTTAAAAACCTCTATCCGATTTATTAATTTTCATTGGAACATCTTGATTTAACAAGACAATCTGTCGTTGATATACACTTTAGAGCCCGTGTAACCCGTCCGACTGGTCCACCAGTTGGTGGGATACCCCCTATCCTCATCCCGAATTATAGAGCAGTTGCTGTCATTCTCAGCGATAAATCAATGTTACTCGAAGGTGTTGGAGGAAGAATGAGAGTGGTAGATGCACCAGTGGAAAATCTTTGATTGAAATCGTAAACGATTTAGAATCAATCTGTTATTGTATAATGTCGTATAGTAATATCAATGTGTCTTTGACACCCGGTCAATTACAAAAATTGCAATCAGAATCGGCTAAAAAATGCGGAACCACAATCACGTTGAAACCCAATCAAATGACTGGTGGTCAGAATAAGTTGTCGTTAACAACTCGTCAGGTGAAACACTTCAATGATGCACTTGTTGCAAAAAAAGGTGTTCAGATTACTCTTTCTGCGGCTGCTATAAAAAATATGATTAAAACAGGCGGTATATTCCCGTTGTTAGCTGCAATACCAGCATTGATTGCGGCAGCAGCCCCAGCGGTGGCTAAAGCGGCAGCGTTAGGAGCCGTTGGTACTGCAGCAGGAATGGCACTAAAGAAGGCAACTGGGAAGGGATATAAAAAAAGGGACGATCCGTTCACGGATTGGGTCTAAGACTACCAGGAACCCCGTACTCGTGGTACAGCGGAAAGGGCCTGAGACTAGGACCGGTTTATTAATTCAGAAATCTTCGATGGTTCCCATGTCCAATTTTGATTTAATGGATGCTGCTAAAAAACTAGCGATTAAAAACTTCAGAGGTGTCTTTACGAAAGATCAATTACCGGTACAACCCAATGATGTTGAAACCGGAATCATTAATTAAGATAACAGCACCGGACCCGGAACTCACTGGCTTGCATACGCTATTGATCCACGAGAGATTGTCTATTTTGATTCATATGGGTTAGCTCCGCCAAGCGAGTTTATGCGTTACATAAAAAAATTTCCAATGAAGACTTGGTATTCTACGCTACCAACACAACAAATGAATGATCCACCAATATGCGGCAGTGAAGTATTAAATGTCCTTGACGCTATTTCTAACTCCTTGGGTAACCCTAGGGGAAAACCACCACACATTGTCGTAAATGAATACACTAGTAATCGCTGGCGAAAATCGAAGATTTTTCAACGAAGTCGTCAAAAACGATTTTAGAGAGAGGTGTATAAAATATCATGATTGATATTTGGGGGAGATCTTTGAAACCCAAACCCGATGACACTGCAACCCTTGATTCTATCAAGGACATAAAAAAAATAATTGAAGATGAAATCGCTGAGACGTTAAATTTAACAAGTGTTGATCCTAATGAAATAGTTGTATTTCAAGACAAACAGGGTAAATTGAAAAGCAGTGATGTGTCGTTGGATGATATATTGGTTAAACAACGAAACGCAATCGAGGATACCGTTGTGCTATTTTCCGATCAGGATAAATTGAAAACCAGTGATGTGTCATTGGATGACATTTTAAAACGACAACACGACGCCGCTGAAAACTCTATTGCGCTATATTCCAACAGTGGACGACTTAAACCAGGCGCACTTGTGTCTACGATCACCGACGCGATTGCTACCCATGACAATAAGATATCCGCCCACGACAATAAGATTACCACCTACGGCAACGAGATTGCCGCCCACGGCCGTGAGCTGGATGATCATATACGAGGTTATAATAGTTTTCGCAAAAATGTCATACATAAATTCTTTGGAACCCCGCTTGTGGTTGGCATGACTCTCGCTGAAATTAAAAACTATCTATCGCTATTCTTTTTTAACAAGGACGCGGGAAGGATGATGAATGAAAATGAAATCAAGGCAAATTATCTCGATATTTCTAAACTAATAGAAATTCCTGAAAGGGTAAGTTTTCCGTACAAAGAATTTAAAAATATCGTGTATACGATCAAACATGGAATCGTGGATTGGATACGAGACGAAGATATTTCAAGTACTACTATCCTCGAGTGGAGTAGGGAAGCGAAGGTTGATGGTATCTATAGGTTAACGTGGACCTCTATCGATCAATTTAATATGACTGCGAGCGGTAAAACCTACTCTGGTGGCACCGCGACGTTCTTTATCAAGACTGGCAAAACACCAAACTTTCACTTCGTCGCGGTTGATAGCTCCACCATTAGATCAAAAATAGCCTGGTGTATAGAACTCGTCAATGATTTTTCCGGCTGAAGTACTAGCAATTCCCGCTAACGATGGCAAATAATTGAAAACACTAGTGTTTTAAAAAATAAAATGATTTCATCAACGCAATGTCGCTATTATCAGGTTAGAGAATTTCAAACTAGACTCAAAACCCTCGCCGAGGAGTATCAAATAAAAATAAAAAAATACCGACGAATAATCACCGCAATTGATATTACTATGTACTCGGTGTCAAGCGTTCTCGCTGGCGCCGGAATAATACTCGCATCGGTTACAATGATTGCCCCGGTCGTGGTTCCAATTTGCATTTCTGCGGCGGCTACAATCGCGGGTATATCAACCGGGATAACAAAAAAATATCATCATGCAGCCAGAGTAAACTGCAAGATTACTTAATTCAATTTCATGTTGTATCAACCGCATACTCGCAATTATCCTCGATGATATCATCGTCACTCGATAATACAATTATATCAGATAGTGAGTTCTTAGCGATGGTCAGTATTTTTGATTCCGCGATATCAAAATTAGAGCGACAACAACAGTATAGCAACGATGACAACACCGATGGAATTAGAAAACACGAACCCGAAAACCAGAATGATCTCAATAACCTCAACGATATCAGATAGTGAGTTCTTAGTGATGGTCAGTATTTATGATTCCGCGATATCAAAATTAGAAATAAATCATGAGTATAATAACAATGACAATACCGATGGAATTACTTCAACGAATAGTGGAGAACACGAACCCAGTACAAACAAGCAATATATCAATAACATCAACGAATCCTGAATTCAGTGTGAATTTCCCTAGCCCAGTCCCCGTGAAGGAGATAGCGCTAGCAAAACTACAAGTGTATCACAGTTGGCCTAATATCAGATCAAAATCATTTGGTGGTCAACAACCGAATAATTCACTGGTGTTCTCGTATAAGAATAAACCCGACGGTACCCAAGACTGGAACGTTGTTTCCATACCAACAGGGTCATACCAAATCGAACAAATCAATAATGAATTGCAACGTAGAATAAAATCCATTACTGGAACAGAATCGAAAATCGCTATAACGGTTCATGAGCCAACGCTATCATCTGCCATTGAAATAAGCACAGAAGGATACGTCGTAAATATCTATCAGAGCTCTATTAGAACCGTACTAGGATGGCCTGAATTACCACCAGGGGGGAAAACCGTTGATTTACCAGAACCACAAAAAACTGATTATATCACCAACGTGATAAAACCTGATAATCCAATAAGGAGTTATAAAGATCACAGAATTACTACAGATTTTTTTGGTATCGAATACCGATCAACTGGAAACGAGAAGCCAGTGGAGAGAATAGAGGGATATCATTTTGTTGACGAACCTGAAATCATTAAAAATTTCAAAGCGATGAATAATGATTTTTCATGGTTGTTAATATCTCTTAAATCCGGCTCTCTCACCCGAGATGAATTTATCAGCGTCGTAGAAACATGCAACAAAATTATCGACGATATGGAAACATTTAATCTGAAAATCATTCAGGATATATTAGATGACGATAATCCGCTATCGAGAATAGAATTTGCAAAACAATATCAAATCCCCGTCAAAGATGTTCCGACATTCAAACTACCGGGATATAACGTACCGGAACTAAAAAAACTTCTCAGTGACACCATCGATGTTGGTTTTAAAATAATTCATGATGCATGGAAAAAAACAGCATCACCGGAAATAAAAATCCTCAAACATAATAATGATCCAGATGGTGGCGGCAGGCATATCGCTCCGTTCAACGTGAATATATCCTCGGTGATTGCGCTCAATTTAGTATGTGATGTTATCGATGGAAGCTATCAAATTAATCTCGAACGATCAAATCAAGCTCAGCAAGGATATATTCTTTATTCGTTTGCACCAACAGCCCCTCCAGGATTTTTAATAATCGAGTCTCCGGTTAATCCAGTCTATATGCGATGTCATAATGATTCATTAACCAGAATTAATTTCAAACTCACAGATCAGTCCAATAATCTAATTGATCTACAAGAAGAGGTGTTAGCGATTAGTCTGTTTGTGAAGTCCTAAAAACTGGATCAAATATTCGGTTGAACTCGTAAAAAAATTATTAACCCATAGCAGCAGGGAGGGCGAATGAAAACGACGCTGGCGTAGACGAGGAAGCGTTTGTTGTCGACGCTTTTTACGATTCGACGCTTTTCTTTGGTTTTGTGCGTTGGTTGTCGACGCTTTTTTCGATTCGACGCTTTTCAGGCAAATTTGAGGTTCGCCCTCCCTGCTGCTGGTATGTTTTCGTCATATATGATTATAACTCGTTCCTAGTTCGTTTTGTTCTTGTTTAGCAAAGGTTATTTGCGTAGGTTTGTGGCACACGTTTGAAATGTTCACACGAAGTACTAATTATCTAAATGCATGAAACCTTTATGAGTGTCATAGCCTTGAAGGCTTTAGCAATGTAGGGATTGGGTCAGCATGCTGGATGAAGTGTTTATGTTGGTAAGACAGCAAGTGAGCGTTGAAAGTTTATGCAACATTTTGATATTGAATAGAAAAAAACTGTTATTCCTTCAAAGTGATCAAATATATAAAAAAAAAAAAAAACGCAAGGAATGTCCCTTCCATGTCATTTTCTTATTCCAAAAGTTGAATTTCTTGATAAAGAAACAAAACTAAAAGATAAAGAGAACATACCATGTTGAATAAGACAAAACAGTAATTTCAAGATCAGGTCTCTCCTTACAAGCAAAATGGTCGCAATATAAACCGGATCAATTTAATTTTGTCGTTGGTTCATGAAAGAATGACCAATGATTACTACTCTACCACTTTAATAAGATGGGCCGATAATTTACTGAGCATCAGTGTAATCTGGATAAAGCCAAGATGAAATGTTATTATTTCTTTATTTCTGAAATGTCAGTGTTCCTAGAGATCCATAAAAATAAGTATATTAATTTCACCAAAAGTATATTAATAATCAATTTTAAGAAATGCAGCTTGCAGAGTTAAGGTTTTGTATTTGAAAATTTGATAATACAAGTAGTTGTTTTTTCTGTCGCATATTCGGTTTTATAGACGACGCGTGAGTGTACAGAGCATGTAAGACAAATATAATATCTTCATTACCTACAATAAAACCATTAAACACCTCAAACACTGTTATCTTCAGGCTAGTATGACTTAAAGAAACTACATCAAAATTTGCAAATAAAATCTTTTCTTCGGCACTTAATACACAACTATGTTTTGGCATAATGGTGTCAAATATTGTTATTGCATATCGTGCATAGTACAGCCACAATTGTTTAAGTTCAATTAATTAGAAATAAAACGTATAATTTTTTTTACAAACGGTTGAATATATTACGGGGGTGAAAAAGGAACCAGGTTTCAGTGAGAGCATTTATTCTAACATTCCTGTTGGGTTCTTTTTAGATTTAAAAATTGGAACATGCCTGAGAAGATGTTAAAAGTGTTGCTTTAAATAAATGCAAGTACAGGACTGCTGGAGGTAGTTTAAACAATCAACTTCCACCCAAACTTATTAGTTACGTTACCTTAATAGGGACCAATAGTAAATAATTAAACAGCTAAACATTACAAGCATAAATATTTCGTTTTGATCAAAGTCTCTTAAAGGAACGACACGTTTTGTTCTTATCTTCAGCAGTTAGCTGTGTGAATAAATACTTATATCTATTGAGATCAGTTCTCAAGGTAAATAAACTTCAAAGGAATTAGTTTTACTGCTTTTACCTGATAGCAATCCACGTACAGTCACAAACACCAACAAATCATTCATCAGTTCTTATCGAACAAATGAGGTTAGAAGACCAAAGAAGTCTCATTACATATTGAAATTAAATATATCAGCTAATATCCCAAAGGTCCTCTATCAATTCCAAGAACTAGAAATATTGAAGTTGTTTTCTACGGCTCTCTAAATAAAACTTAAGTCGGAGTAGAGTAGGGGTGACTGCGAAATCTCGAAACCAATTTTAATTGTCCACAGCAGCACCGCCTTAGTCATACAAACGCACTAAAAAAAAAACACGCTTATCAATCAGTGTCAAGAAAAAAAGATGTACTCTTTAAGCACGACAGAGTTCGAAAGCATTTGGTGTGACCATTATTCTTGTTTTCGTTATCAAATTTTCTTGCTAATAAATAAAAAATGAGTATCAGTATGTGTTGTTCATTTACTTAAACTGACAAACATGCTTATTGTATTTGTATATTTAACTCAAATTGAAAATAAAAAGGAGCGGACGATGACATTGGGTCATTAATAAGTTATGCAACGAATTCAGAGATACAAACCACAATAGTTGTCGACGTCGAAATCCCATAAAATAATTTTGGATTTCAAAATATCTTCCACCCTATAATAAAATAGAACCAGGTAAAAACAGATATAAGGTATAGTACAACCACTTGTAAAATGGTGTAAATCATATCGATAATAGACGTGAACAGACGTTAAACAAAACATTACCCTAAACAATGTATGAGTCTTTTATTTGTGCATATAATACCTCGTACATTTAATTCCAACTTTAAAAAAAATTAACATGTTTTTAATCAATCAGATTCGTATCCTAGCAACGGTAGACCAATTGTAATTTGCAACTAAATTCTGTAAGTTCATTGTCTTTAGTTCCTTAGCCTATTTTGATTTGCTTATTTTGAAGGTTGGGTACAGATATTTCGGAAATTATTCCTCCATTGTATTAAGTTAATATCTTTATTTCCAGGAAGCTTGGAAAATATTATATCAATAATAATATGAAAACTGTGAGACGTGTCTACTCTCGTTTCTAGCGAAATACATTTTCAATCATCTTCAAAGATGTTTCATTTCTATATAAACTTACTTTATATAATTTTAACTGTCTATTGAATTTAATAGATAACTCGCGCATAAAAAGATAATCATATCAATTATTTTGCAAATAAAGAGCAGTGATAACGACAATATTCCTTAACGCGTAAATTAATGGCGATATTAGTAAGTTGAATACAACATAAATCATTTAATAAAGCACTCTGTGGTGTATACAGACAACAATGACATCTTTTCAAATGGAATGCAATCGAAGGTTTATCTCAAGTGTTTGTTAACTACTTATTGAATCTGTGTGGAATAGCCTTACTAATATGTTTTCCAAGTAAGAAAGGTACATTTGAAAGCATTGATTGTGATATACAGATCAAATGTGCTGGGCTGAAGTTAAAAATCTTAAAGGAACCACCTGGGGATCCACTCAAGAAACTCTGCTAACATTATACAGAGAACAATTTAGATATGAATTAGACTACGAGTGGCAAATTTATAACTCAGCCCCTAACCAGACCTAAATAAATTAGATTGCATACAGAGGAAGGCATTAACTATCTGCACTTGCGCACTACCATCCACATCGCTAGCTGAATATTTGCTGTAAACCTGCTGCTTCATTTTAGAAGGCAAGAACTTTTCCCAAGATACGCAGCCAGATTAACAATGCAACCTACTTTAAATCCCACCCGTATAGCTAAAAATAAATGTAAGAAGCCATGTAGCACTAAACTAAAACACTATACCGACATTAACTAACGGAACAATTCCTCATTGAAAACGTCGAAGCGGAAATTACGAAGAACTATGACACGGATCCATGGAACAAAACCTGCCCTATAATCAATACCTCCATTACTAAACATGGAAATAAAATCGAGCTACAAACCAACTAAATAAAATCATAACAGCAGAAATAACTACTAAATACCTCAACTTTGTTAATATCTATACTGATGGCTCCAAAATAACGGAACCACCTATAACAGCAACCGCATACATTATTCCAGAAGCAGACATTAAAACAGGACAACGGTTACCTGACCACCGCTATATCTTCACAGCTGAATTTTGGGTAATTACAGACGCCCTCTAATGGATCGAGGAAAACAACATACCCATGGCGGTGATAATAGGTGACTCGCTTAGCGTCACATCCTCAATACTCAACAATAGCACCAATTCAAGAGAAAATTTCCATAGGCACACCAATCTAATACTAAAAATATTAAACTATAACAATCAACAAATTCTTGTGGATACCATCCCACATTAACATGCGAGGAAACGATTTAGACGACATAACAGCCAAGTAAAAGCTTAACAAAGCAAATTATATACAAGTCAACTACAGTATCAGTGAAATCTATAGCTTAACGACTAAACTAATAAATAATAAATGGCAATGTAGCCGCAACGAAACAAATACAGGCAGGAAATTTTAAACAAATCATCAATGAAATTAATAGAAGTAAGAAACCACCCAAAATAAAACGTGTAGACCTAAAAGTAATAAGTAGAATTCATACAGACAAAACCAAGCTGACCAACAGCTTTGGGCAATACATAGGACCTTATCCTCACAACCCTAACTGCTACAACTTCCGGGTCCCGGAAGACCTACCTCTTAAACGATCGCCACCGAATTAAGAAAGAAAGAGAAACACTTCAATTAGAAGAAAATAAAATTGGATACCCTGCCACATACCCAGAAATCATAATGAAAAAAACCCTAACTTAAATATTACGCATAAAAATATTCTTTCTAACTAAAAACAGGACTGTATAATAAAATATAACAAAATAAAGAATAATGCAGAATACTAGCTACCACCTTCACTTAACACTCTCAAACCACAATAGGAAACAACAAAACTAGTATAAATTAGAAAATATAGAATTACCCCCAACTTAACCGTCCACATACTACGAACACTGCTCTTCACATGGGTTCATTGAGGTGTATAAAGTGTTTAAGCTAATGAATGGATTCTCTTTCAATTTATTTAATTAAAAAACAACTAAAAATAGGGTCCCTTCTAATGACATCCGGTCTCCATTTTAACATACTACCGGCTCAATGAACTCCACCTCTTCAACCTAGGGGACAACTACACCTGCACCAAGACTACAATTGGGGCCCAGAAATAAGAACCTATAAGGTGGTCCCAAATGCAAAACGAAAAGTACACAAATGATTTTAGGACATAAAACCTTAAGTTAGTGCATATAAGGTGGCCTAAACTCCAGATACCATCAGGCTCTGCAGCACAAGGCTGCAAAACAAAAATTACAAATCAGAACGATAAGACCCCAAATTTACACCAACAAGGTGGTCAATAAAAAAAAACAAGACCATTAGGGCCAGCCACACACGGTGGCAAAATTAGAAATCAATAGCTATCAACCTAGGTTTTCGTTTCTCTAAACCAAATGAAAAACAGCACAGAGTTATTTTCAAAATCGTGTAAGACAACACCTTCGACCAACACCCTGAAGCCTTGGAACGCCAACCTTTTACCAAGAAAATCGCCTCCCTCCGAACACCTGCTCCGCCTTTGCCGTAGCCGGACACTTAAACAACATGCGTGCAGTGTACGATCACAAATACAGTTTAGTCATATGAGTGTGTGTCCTGTCTAATCCCACTCATATACACCTGCCATTGATAGAAGCTGAAACAATGAGTGTACGTGGATATATTCCCCTTCATGAATAACGCTTACATTCAGGCTGTTAGAGACTCGAATAGTCCTACAATCTGACGGCTAAAATTAATAAGTGTTCCCTGGACATATAAAAGCCTGGAGGATGTGGCTCTCTTTAATTCCCCAGGACCAATTATTAAGCACGCTGTGCGTGTATAAAGCCGTGATACATGCTCATTACGAGCAAACATCGCGCTAATCCAATATATCAATTAGGCTGAAGTTCAAGTTGAGTTATTGTTGGTTAGATATGGTGCATGTATCTGTCCGTCTGTCCGTCCGTCCGTCTGTCTGTCTGTCTGTCTGCATGTAGGATTTTATGACATTCGATGTGTGTACGTCAGTAATTGATACTGTGTAAGAACAATTCATTTGATAGGCCAAAATTCTGGGAATTATTTTTACAAAAACTAAATAATTGTTTTCAACCGTATAAACTCCAAAGCTACCATATGTCTTAATGAATAAGGACTGTTTTGATCTTAATGAATTTAGACTGTTGCTATGGTGTGTAGTTTGTTTAGTAACATTTATTTTACATTGGTTTTCTTATATTTTGGATATGTGCACACAAAGCAGTAAATGCCTGATAACTTGTATATATGTATAATATGTAAGTGTTGATTCTTGTAAATAATGTAAGTGGAATGGTTGAATAAATGTTAAGAATTTTTATATCTTAGAGGAACATTCGACATGTTATTCCTTTAGAGTGATCAAAAATTGAATTGTATCAGTGGTTCTTGATAAAATTACAAACACTTACCATACTATCAGTTTAATACGGCGTCTGGTAATTTCATGAACATTAGGGCGACATGGTCATGTCGGGACAAGACCATTGTTCTTCCACTGACATTAATATTCATAAAATCGGATAAACCAAGTACATTTCATTTACTGGTGTTAAGGCAGTCTTGGTCAGAGGAAAGCATTTGTATGATGCGTACGAACGTATTGATATTTCTCTCCATGTGTGCAAATACACGAATTATTTAAAATTTTCAGTGAGGGTGTTGAAGATTTGAGACCATATAAATGGAATCTGTTCCATATAATAATCCGATTTCATAATAACTTCCAGTCTAAAGTCAGATATAATCAGACGCACAATTCAATATATGTTTTGTTTGTTTTTTATGGTTTAACGCCATTTTTCAGCACAATATAGACTATATATGGCGGCCAGTATTAATGGTGGAGGAAGAATCTGGAAAACCCCGGAAAGAACCACCGACCCACGAGAAGCTACTGGCAAGCTTTCTCACATACCCACATTGGCCGAATCCGAGACTCGAACCCACGCAGACCGAGGTGAGATGGCAGTGATCCGTAACGAACAGCGCTTTAGACCACTCGGTCACTCGGGGCCCCTACAATTCAATATATATATATATATATATATATATATATATATATATATATATATATATATATATATATATATATATATATATATATATATATATATATATATATACATACATACATACATACATACATACATACATACATACATACATACATACATACATACATACATATATATATACATATATATATATATATATATATATATATATATATATATATACATACATACATACATACATACATACATACATATATATAATATATATATATATATATATATATGCATGTGTGTTTGGGTGTGTGTGTGGCTCTCTCAAACTTCCAGGTTTTTTTTCTTTCTTCTGTGCAACAGTTTGTTTGTTTGTTTGTTTGTTTAGGATTTTTAACGTAGCTTTAACAATTTTTCAGTCATATCGCTACGATGTCTGCAGTGAGGCAGTTTATAGTGATGTCTAGCACTGGGGCATCATGCCGCAGATATGTAGCATGATGTCCCACCCAGTCACATTATCCCGACACCAGGCCGACCAGTCCTAACAGTAACCTTTTAATGCTGAGGGCCAAGCAAGGCAGCTGTTAGTACCATTGTTGTAAGTCTTTGGTATGACTCGGCCGTGGATCGAACCCACGACCTCCCGCTTTTTGTGCAACAGAGTAAGAAAACCAATTCTTAAATTTGATTGAAGTATTTTTAATACGAGGATTGTTGTTAATAGATGGCGTAGTTGCTCTCGCACAAGTTAGACTTACAAAAAGCCCATAGCAGTGTCTAAACTTTAAAAGTGTTATATTTTAGTGTTCAGCTTACGTGATGTCTATACGCAAATATTGTTTTGATTAGTTGTATATTGTAGTAAGAAATTGTTTGCATAAAGCATATAAAATATTTCAAAAATATTTTGAAAACTAGTCCACCTGACTACTATCGTTCTTCCCAAACATATTTATTTTTTCATTTTAAATTGTATTGCATTAACAACCAACAAACTTTACGTTTTTAACATTCGTCGAATATAATTAAAACAAAAATGGAAATAAATATTAATAGTCAGAAACTTTAGAATGAAAATATAGATAAAAGAAACAATTATAATATTCCTTAAAGCTCAAATTTTAGGAAACATCAGTATATCGAATATAAAATAGGATCACTGGAATGTACACCAAAGTACTTTGTATTGTATACCTATCGAAATTAGTGCATTTTAAGTGGAACATAACTGATTGTTTATTAGAAGTATGTCTATTAACTATTTATTTGAGTGACATTTAAAATTGTACAGTTTAAGTTCTGACAATTTTAATTGCAATACAAATGGAAAATAAGTTCGACAAGAGCACTCTTTATCATAGGTAATGTGCTTGAATTCATCCATCCATCTGTCTGTCTATCGAACTGTATATATGCAAGAACTATGTATGCATGAGAATAAGATTCAAGGGTTGTAAGTCCAAATTTGTTATTAGAAAAGATGAACGTACTTTTTTAAGATAAAATCTCAGCTTTCGTTTTTCTTATAAAAAAGCATTCTGAACAAAACAAATCAGTCCCATGACCTGGCGCGGTTGATATTTAATTTTATCAGGGGTTCGTGCAAATTACAAAAGATTTGTATTGTGTCCTTGTGTCATGTAATTGATAACCTTGCAATTAAACCATTGATAATAGCAATATTCTAGAGCACAGTGAGCGAAATGGTGTTTTCAAGAAGGTACGCAATGTGCAAAATACGCGTGTATTATCTGATGCTTATAAAATATAACAGGTAAAAAAAAATCTAATCATGCTCGTTCATGATGTCCAATTAAATCTGTTTATACCATTGTTCTAGAACATGCAAATTACGAAATGTGTGTGGTTTTGGAGTTTTTACGTGGCTTTAAAAAAAAATTCAGTCATATCGCTACGATATCTGTAGTGTGGCAGTTTATAGTAATATCCAGTACTGGGGCATCATGCCGCAGACTTGTAGCATGATGTCCCAACCAGTCACATTATCCTGATACCAGGCATAACACAACCTTGTTCATTAACTTTAGACTTGTTGCATGATGTCCCAACCAGTCACATTATCCTGATACCAGGCATAACACGACCTTGTTCATTAACTTTAGAGTATACAATAACGGCGGTAGAAGTAAACTCTCGTCTTGAAACATTTGAGGCGAGAAAGTAATATCGTTATTAGTATTTTACGTTGGAATCGCAATAGCGCAGTCGGTTGGTCTTCCTACATGTAATCAAAATATCATGCGTTCAATACCCCTTGTTGCCAAACAAATCATAAAATTTCAATAATATACTTTCAAATATTACTTCAAAAATCCTATTCTACTTTATCGAAGATTAAACTGCTTGCTACACTTATAAATTGTAAGTATCCAAGCAATATTAATTTATATTAATATATATTTATATACAAATTATTCTCACCTCACTAGCAATTGTCAGATAGCAAGCCGTTAGGTATGATGTAATATAGCTAAGCTTGTCGTAATATTATTCCTGCCACGCTATCTATTAATTTTCAAAGAGCGAACTAGCACCATAGATCGTTTATTATTTACTTGTGTCGGATATGGAACGATTCACAAAGAATACGATCAAAATTTATATTTGGGGACCATAGTGGTCATGTTGTCCAAGGCTCTCACATATACATATCGTTGACATCTCACTTCTTTCCGCGTGGGATTGAATTGCCACCACGGCCAACGAGCGTATGTGAGCAAAGCTTGCCAATATCTTCCAGGTGATCGTTGATTGCTTCTTTAACCAAACATACTGGCCGCCATGAACAACCCAGCAGGTGCAAACAACTGTCATTTATATAATCCCTAAGCTCTTCTTTGACGGAATTATTACACTTTGAAAATGTAATACTTAGTTGTTTATTGTATTTGACGGGGTAAATTGTGATTTACAATGTGATAAATTTAAAACTACTCTCCGTAAAACAATTCACTTTTCCCTAACTGTCAGTATCAACCCTTGAGAAATCTGAATTACTTGGCCCAAATCGCATAGAAACTGTAACTCATAATGTGGTTTGCTAACGCTCACTAATGATATTAAAGGTACGAGGTACTGATCTTAAACGATGTGTGACATGTCTGGAACTTTAAGTGACACATCAGATTTGAAGTAGTCAAGCACGCTTGTGCGAGTCTAGGTCACAACTATTCCAAAAAATCCAAGGCTTGGTCCTTTCTCAAGCCACAGGGTCAGTTAGTACATATCTGAAGAACAAATAATACCGCTAATTTGGCATTCTGTACTTATTTTTCTCAATTTTATAAAGGACTGGATCGATTAAAATATGTATATATATATATATATATATATATATATATATATATATATATATATATATATATATATATATATATATATAAAATAATAATAATAATAATAATAATAATAATCAAATCATCGTTGTAGATACTCAAGTACAGTTGTCAAAATCTTACTGAGACAATGAAAGTCCATAGTTTCTGAGTTACAGCAAAAACAACTTACTGCTCAATGTAATAACTCATGACTAGATTATTGAGTGGATAAATGTACGTATTAATATATGTATTAGGATGTGTATATCTGTATGAAAGGAAGTAACAATGTGCGTTAGTATGTACACGTGCAGGCGATAGGATTATTTGTTGAGCGTACTATTCCATTTTAAGAGTGCAAAGTGCAGTGTGTGTGTGTGTGTGTGTGTGTGTGTGTGTGTGTGTGTGTGTGTGAGGGAAGAGGTGGGGATTTTGAAATTTTAACGTAGCTTTAACAGTTTTTCAGCCATATCGCTACGATGTATGTATTGTGACAGTTTATAGTGATGTCAAGCACTGGTGCATCATGCCGCAGACATTTAGCATTATCTCCCACCCTGCTACATTATTTTGTCACCAGGCCGACCAGTCCCTACACTAACCTTTCAATGTTGAGCGCCTATCGAGGCAGCTGTTAGTATTATTTTTTAAAAGTCTTTGGTATGACTCGGTCGGGGTTTTAACCAGCGACCTCCTGCATCCGAGGAGGAAGCTCTAACCACTAAGCCACCGGAGCGGTAAAAGTGCATTGACTAAATGTCACGCTTGTAACATGCAACTTTTCCATGCTGTGATGTTAGCTTGATATTCAGGATAATATGACAGCCATTATGGTACCGATCCATCATAGGCAATGTCTGAATATACGCGTGTTTCTGGCTGTGATGCCCCAATGCTAGACATCACTATAAAATGCCTCACTACAGAGATCGTAGCGATATGACTGGAAAATTATTAAAGGTACGTTAAAAATTCTAATCAAACAAACAAGCTGACTGTAGCAAGATAACCAGGTGGGATTTTCGGATTCACAACATAACATTTTTGACGATGATTAAATACAAAGTTTAATAATGAATGACTAGAATGAGCAACGAAATTATAAATACGGGGGTATATATTTAATCCAAATATTGGATTATTAACATAATAACGCACAAATGTGATAAAGAAAAATACCAAAAAAAATTACTCTACAAAAGACAAACACGAGGCGTGAATCATTCACAGTGATTAAACAATGGAAAGATGGATATAGTTTGCTCAGCTAACAAACAATGTAGAATTTTACTCATGTAATAAAATGAATTCACTCATAGCAAAATTATGCAAATGAAAAAAGACATATATTACTTATCTTTACAGTCCTTAAAGACACAATGAGTTTTTCGAACCCCAATATTTAGCCCTCGGCTACAAGATTACATGCAAGGTGATACACTCCGTTGTCAGAACACTCTATTTTAGCTCCACGGCTACTAAAGTTCAGCTTTACATCTGCTACAATTATTGTGGTTAGCTTTACACCTTGCACCACGTAGACCTCGATTCCTCCCAAATTTGGAACGATCGGGTCCCTCTAGTCACTCTGGACAGCACCGGACATTCCATATACTGGACATGACTGGTTAGTGTACATTCCCGACACTCCAGATACTGGACAACTCTACAGATGGGACACTCCAGAGACTGGACATTCCAGACAATGGACAACACCAGACACTGGACAACGCAGGACAATACCGAACACTGGACATTTCCAGACACTGGGCAGCTGAAAATATGTCCAATACCATGCACTGTATATGTGACACGGGCATAAAAACGTAATAGCATACACGGTAAGTTATATAGATTATATTACTGGCACACAAATTACAAAACAATAAGTTCAGAAATAAACCTAACCATGCTTGATAAGAATCCTACTGTACTAAACATTGCTTAAAAATGTATTCTTATGTTACTAAAATAAATCTTTGGCTAAATCATAAACGTGTACATTATTCTCCATAAACAAAGCTACCAATCATGCAGAAATTGACGTGGTAGTGCAATAGTGTTATCGTATATACGAGAAATTATTTAAAATTACATACCTCTATAGCTGGAGATGTGCGAGTCCTTATAGCAGATCGCCAACTGACAAGATGTGTTGTAATGTCAAGAGCTTGGCATGCGGTGAGGTATTTATACACATAAATTGGCTGTGCATCGACGGCATTCGGTTCATCTGATCAAAGGCACTTCGCACGTGCGGCATAAGATGAACCGAACTCACTATTTTGAAATACGATACAATATACCTTATTGATCTTTGGGTATCGTTGTACGCCAAAAACGAAACTCTAGTACACGATTTTAATACATAAAAAGAAAGGGTTTATACGATTCCGTGACACTGACTGCAAGCATGATGTTAAATAGAACATCCTATTATATTAACGTTACCGAGACCAATTGTACGTAATTGTATAATATTATATTAGATCAGAGCATTTTGGTTTCTTTCTTAATAGTATGTAAATGCTACCCATCAAGGCCTAACAAAGAATAATAATTCTTCTCACCAAGGCTTAGGATTGGGTAATAGTGGTATTCATCAAGGCCTAACATTGAATGATAATTCTTCTCATCAAGGTTTAGGACTGGATAAGAGTGGTATTCACCAAGGCCTAACATTGAATGATAATGCTACTCATCAAGGCATAGGACTGGATAATAGTGGTATTCATCTGGGCCTAACATTGAATGATAATGGTACTCATCTAGACTACGAATTAGATGAAAATTCTAGGACGCACATACATTTAAACGGCTAGTCGTCATATCGGTTGAATAAAGTGAGTTTGTTTGTGGTTGCAATTATAAGTGTTCCCTGAGAATAATCTAGTTTAGCTTGGTCATCCCTCTGCCAAAAGTGTAATTTTCTATTTCATGTCCAATGTAAATGCTATTATTGAATTTTTAACATCTGTGGAGTGTTCGGACACGTTTATAAATTTAACCAGAAAATAAAATAAATAATACTATCTTCGTAACGATATTTGTATTGAATAACTCTTGTACTTTGTCGTCTTAATTGTGTTGCCCCATGGTCAATACAAGTTATAGGGATTTGAAAATAGTATACATTTCAAAAATTACAAGAAAGCTTCCTAATTAAAATATTCTATATTATTTTTATTACCCTTTGGTCAGTTTATAATTATGTCGCGATAAAGTAAAATAGTTGCCACTTTGGTTTGTTTCAATATAATACGTTATCGACCAACAAAACCATTATCTGAAAAATTTAATTTCGTGAAGCAGAGAAGGTGGGTAGGCAGTGAATAATGAGATCGCTGATAATTGAGTAATAACTACTTATATTTATTTATATCCGTAAAATGGCAAAACATAATCCATAAATTGACAAAACCAATGGTATAACTTAATGTACCCAACCCACCCCCGTATTTGTATGTATTGGGAGAGGTCAAAACATAAGAAGATAAGTTTAATGTGGTGAATGACACTGAATGCAGACAATCCAAGTACAAGTAAACAACCACTTCAGGTACAGGGTTTTTTCCGCTCTTGCCAGCTGTTCTTATTTTAGTGTGCTTGAATCGGTTTCTATCCTATACTAAATTAATCAGTGTTCCTGTACCTTTGAGTATAAAGGAATATTAAAATCGTTATACCTTTGTAACATGGTAACGTTTATTTTACTTATTTCATGCATTGTTCTATGTTACAGTTACATTACTATCAGGATGGTACCGGAGGCCCCCGAGTGGCCGAGTGGTCTTAAGTGCTGTCCGTTACGGATCACTGCCATCTCACTGCCGTCTGCGTGGGTTCTAGTCTCAGATTCGGCCAATCAGTGGGTGGTTAGTGAGAAAGCTTGTCATTAACTTATCGTGGGTCGGTGGTTATTTCTGGGGGTTTTTCTGGGTTCTTCCTCAATTATTAATACTGGCCGCCATGTATAGTCTATTGTGTGCTGAGAATGGCGTTAAGACTTACACAGAGGCGTAGCGATGGGGGGGGGGGGGGGGGGCGGGGGGTACATATGTCCCCGGGCACCAAGGTACAGGGGCGCCAAAATGAGGCTTGCAACGTTACATTATAATAAGAAAACAAGGGTAATAAATCTGTCACAAGATCGCTGGGGCGCCAATTTTATAGTTTGTCCCCGGGCGCAAAATACCATCGCTACGCCTCTGGACCTACAACAAAATATCAGGGTGATACCTGCAGCAAGGAAAATACATAGACTAAAAGCAAAAGAGGATCCGAGTTATTAGCGATACATATTTTGTTTTAGCATATTCGGATTCTAGATAATGCAGACAAATGCAAGATTTATCAAAAATTACTGAAACGATATTTAATTTTACCCTTCGTATTAACACATTATTCAGACGAGAGCTCAAATGATTTGAATGTAAAATGCGCAGTAAATTAAGACATTTTTTAAATGTTAAACATGTAAATGATATACAGACGTTGAACAAAAATAAGTCGATCTGTGGTGATATTATAATACGAGAGAACTTTGAACAGTATGATGATGCATATTGCTTCATGCTAGTAAATCCCATTATTTCCGATTCACATTACAATAAACGTGTCCTGAAAAACAGAACTTCACATTATATTGTTTTGAACGTTGTAAACAATGGGCAACCCTCGGTCACAAAAACCAAACAATCACTCATTTCTTCGCAACGAAAGAAGAATAAACTAATGAACACACGAGTCTTATTACATACTAAAAACAAGCAATTTTGTTTTTAAATAACTGCATCGTTCATTCTAAAACACGAATCGGATCCATGAGAAGTACTGAGCCAGTTTGGATTTACTTGTTTTCAAACTTTACACAGAAGTAATGAAGAACAAATGTTACATAGATATTTGAAATGATTTATCTCAATGTAGTCACGTCATTTTAAGATAAACATGTCTTCTGTTTTGCAGCTAACGCCAAAAGTAAAGGTAATTGTGGTGGTGATGGTAGACCAACACATAAAGGTCATGCCATATATGAATCACATAAATTCTAATGTTTGCATTTTCCTCCCGAAAACAATTTTACAGCTTAGTCGATAGCCTGATCTCTCTCCTGCTTTAAAACATTACGAACTCTTAAATAATAAAGATCCAATGTTTGAACAAGATGTTTAATGTAGAAAATCCACATAATTCAAAACCATTATTAGCATTAGAAAATAATCGAACACAATACTTCTACCATCATTTAATCACACTTTAAAACTTATAATAAAATTTGCAGATAATTAAATTTTCCTTCATTGCTAAGAAGCAAGGAGAATCATGACGTCAACAGTAGCAGCAGAGGGGGTGAACAGACCAACTTTTTAGGCGTCTTCTAGACTTCCTTCTCGTTAATATTTTATAGAAAGGTCTATTTGACAAATTAAGGCTTCCTAGTAAATATTTAATAGAAGGGTTGAATCGGCGAACTGAGGCTTCCTCGAAATGGTAAAAAAAAGCGTCGACGAGGCAAACCAACGCTTGTTGGTCGACACCATGGTAGTTGGAATTCACCCCCCTCTGCTGCTATGGGTTAACAATTCTTTTACGATGAAAATCACTACGATTTTACAAACAGACTAATATGTAAAACGTCACCTTGTAAATCAATTAGATTATTGGACTGGTCAGTGAGTTTAGAATTAATTCTCGTTATTATGACATCGCATATAGACTGGATTAAATGGATCCTCAACGATTAGAAATCTTGGAGGAGCTGTTGGTGCAAATGAATATAAAGTATATCCCTGCTGAGCTTAATTTGATCGCTCGAGATTTATTTGATAGCTGCCTTCGATAACATCACATACTAAATTCAATGCTATCACTGAGGTTATATTCACATTTTGAGGAGCGATATGCCTGCCGCCTCCGTCTGGGTCATTATTATGTTTGAGGAATGTTGTTTGTGGTTCTGTTATTTTTTTCCATGCGTCATGGATTTTTTTGAAACCTTCATCGATGGCATCATTGAGCGATTTTTTTAGTTCTGAGATATTATATCCCTGTAATTTGAATGTAGGAATATCTTCTACACGGATATTATACATTGTCGCAAACTCTGTTCTCGTTTTAGGATTACTGTCACCTAATACCTCTTGTATGATTTGCAAATGAAATATTTCCATGTCATCGATGATTTTGTTACATGTTTCTACGACGCTGATAAATTCATCTCGGGTGAGAGTACCGGATTTAAGAGATATTAACAACAGTGAAATATCGTCATTGATCGCTGTGAAATTTTCAGTGATTTTATCCTGTCGAGTTGTGAATCTATTAACGCGATTTTCCATTATTCCAGTGAAAAAATTCAATTTGGTGTAACCGCTATAGCTTTTTACTGGATTATCGGGTTTTATCCTGTCGGTGATATAATCAGATTTTTGTGGTTAGCAGCAGAGGGGGCGAATCAGACAACTTTTTTTGGTTTTTATTTTTGATTATACCCCCTCCAAAATAACACTGGACCCTTCTCGCGAAAAAATAAGTCTCTGACCCTTGTCTGAAAACATTCGCGTCGCAACGTCGTTGTCACTCACCCCCTCTGCTGCTAGAACTTTCAGTTCTGGGTTAACCGAATATTTGATCAAGTCCGATACGATATCGTGTCCTAGGGTCTGCTAAATTTATTGTCACAAATCCGTGTGGTTTTGACTGAGCGTGACTAAAGAAATTTCTAAACTGATTATGATTCATATCACCGCTGCACCAAGTTTGATGAATATTTCGTAGCGTATGAGTATCAACGCCGTTAAATACACACAACACATTGCAATTATCTCTGATCACTTTTGGTATTTGTGTGTATCGTTGAGTGACATAGATCACATCAGTGTTTTTATGCCTGCCTCGGGAAAATATTCTAGCAGGATTTTTTTGATTATCTAACATGATATCATCGTATACCACTAAATTGTTAATACTTCCATCGATGTCTTCCACGGAAGGGGCTTCCTCTATATCAGTAATAAACTCAATAAAATCTTCATCGATTTGAAATTCTTTTGCTTTCTCGTTAAAATCCTTTAGCACTTCATAGCATCGCTGATCGTCTACACTCGGGGCTATTAAATACAATTTGTTCCATTTCATCCATCTCGTTATCAAATTAAGTAGCAGTTGTGTCTTTCCGCTTCCAGATGGTCCGATTATAATCATTCTAATTGAATTCGGCAACATTTCATGATGTTTAATAGGTTCCCGTCGTCGGGTAGCTGAATAATCAATTATATTCATGCCGTTATATATAAATTATGGATCTATATTGTGTGAAGTGTAAAAAAACGTACTGGCACAGATGACTTGACGACGATTACAACTAAAAATAACCGATCAGCGCTTTCTGGTAAATGCGTACAATGTAGTACAAAGAAATTTAGATTTGTTTCTAAACCCAAGGAACTCAAGGAACCTTTAAAAAAAAACGAGGAGGTGATATCGCAGCCAAATTAGCAAAACTCCCTGGAACCCCATGGGCAAAATACCCTGGAGAAAAGCACCTTCCAGGATATAGCTACTGTGGACCGGGAACAAGACTTGATATCAGACTCAATGATCAAAATCAGCCCCGACCCGGTGAGGAACCAATAAACGCTATTGATAAGGCCTGTCACCTTCATGATGTATCTTATAAAAGCAGTAATCTGCAGCACAGGCATCTAGCAGATGTGAAATTAATTCATGCGTTAAATGCTATTTCTGATAAATCTTTCAAAGAAAAATTGGCTTCCTTTTTGATAAAATCGGCTATGAAAAGTAAATTGATGTTAGGGGCTGGTAATTAATAACAACATGGAATCTATTTATTATTCCCCAAGAGGATACTGGAGGGGTAAATCAGCAATCCATAAACTCGCTAGTGCTGCGAAAGTGAAAAAAACCACTGCGGCTCATTGGTTATCCAAACAGGCACTATGGCAAATTTATCTACCACCGCCTAAACAAATCAATTTCTCGCATTTTGATGTGACCGGACCCAATGAAGTTCATCAGGCTGATCTATTATTTCTGCCACATGATCGTGGTTACAAATACGCATTAACCGTAGTTGATATTGCAAGTCGATACAAAGAAGCAGAACCGTTAAAAACAAAATCAGCCACTGAAGTGGCTTCTGCATTTGAAAGGATTTATCGAAGGAGTCCTCTGCACTGGCCAAATCTATTACAAATTGATCCTGGCAAGGAATTTCAGGGTGCAGTGTTATCAATAATGAAAAATCACAATGTCGCTATCAGACGAGGACATACTGCACTGCATCGTGATCAGGCCATTGTAGAACGATTTAATAAAACCCTTGCTGAGCGGTTATTTGGATATCAATACGCAAAAGAATTCATCCAAGAAAAAAGATCCCGTGAATGGGTTAAAAGGTTACCAGCTGTGATTACTGCACTGAATAACGAGATTACTAGAACCATCAACATGAAACCTATCAATGCGATTAAAAAGAAGTCAATACCTGAAATGGAAATTCAAAACGATTTTAGCGTTTCCCAACCAATTCTTGGTAGTAATGTCATTGTGAGGTACTTATACGAACCAGGAGAGCTTGAGGGTGGCACAAAAAGGGCTACTGATCCTATTTGGAGTGTTACTGCACATAAGATATCTAGTATAACACGATCTACGGGTAGACCTCCAATCTATAAACTGGATTCAACTGCCCCTCAACGGGGTTTTTCTAGACAACAATTACAAGTGATACCTGAGGATACTCAATTACCACCGCATGGGCTTAACTAGCACCCTTGCGTCTATTGCACTCAAGACAAGTCAACTTCACATTATTTCTGACATGACCGAGATTGTTATTTTTTCTGTCTACGGTGAATTGGCGAGGATCCTTATCCGAATACTGCCAACGCATTATACAATTGCAACTCGCGCAGTGATTATTCTGTTGTTGCTTCAGAGTAATTATTAATTCAGCATCAATATCAAATTCTCGTTGTTTTTTTTTGTCTTGTTGTTTGTAACCGGAGAGTTTTTTATCAATAATATCATCTATTGTGGTGTCATTATCATTGCTAATGATTTCATCATCGAAGACAATTCTTCGAAGTTGATTTATTTTTCGTACTCTAGACACTGCGAGATAGACTAAATTCGACCATTCTATGCGATTATCTACCATCCAAACAGTTGTATCCGATATAGTCAATCCCTGTGAAGAGTGTATAGTTGCTGCATAACCTAGCGTCCATGGGGATTTATTAGCACGCAATGCATCTTCAACGACATTGATATCAACCAGCACAATATCATTTAATACGAGAATCTGTCTTTGAAATCCTTCGGATTTTGGTCCTGGAATATCAACTTCGATGTTCTGTTTTCGTGTATCCGATGGCCTATAACATAACGGTACTGGAAGTGTTGCAAATTTTTGTTTATGCAATTCAAATAACTTCATCTGAAGTGTATCCCTGACTATTTTTCTACTTGCAATGATTAAATCATTTGGTCTCCACGCTTCCCAAAACTCATTCATGGGAGTTTCCGAAATTATTTCACGGGCTATTTCACACTGGATTCTATCCGGTTGTAATCTAATTAGTTTCTTAAATTCTTTTAATTCATTATCAAGTGATCTATGATCAGTATCAATTTCTTCATAATAGTCTACAAAACCCTTTAGCCATTCATGGGGGGATGCACCGACAAATGGTGGAGGTTGGCCGTGATCCCCGCACATTACGACTTTTGTATTCTTCAATAACAACCACTCAAGAAATATTTTTAAGACATCTTCGGACACTGTGTCTATTTCATCCCACATGATAATTTCAGGAATAAATTTCTCTCCCATGCGCTCAGGAGTCCATTTATCTCCCTTCCATCTAAAGAAACTATGATAAGTGCAGGCATTTACCCCTCGTTGTTTCATCTCTCTGGCGAGTCTGTGAGTCGGTGTTAGCACAATCATGTTTGATTTCCCACGATATAACTCAATTGCCCGGGTTGTTTTTCCTGACCCGCCACAACCGTTTAAATAAACTGTTTTATATCTACAGATTGGATCAGAAATCGGTGGTGCACTAGAAAATTCTGAACACTGATTGCTTTCTAAGTAATTATTTTCAATGGTAACATCTGCTGATGGAATATAATCATGAAGCATTTCCTTCTTAATTCTCCATGACCCCCAATTCTCGTTGCCAGTAGCCTTAAAATCAGCCATTTTGCTATTTATGTAAAATGAGTCAGTAGCAACTCTAACTGCGGTGGTAGGAAATCTATTGATCATTGAAAACAGATTGATACAAGCATAACCAAGCATAGAAGCTCTCAAATATGTGTACTGCTGATGGATACCATCAGTGTAAGTAACAATTGTACCCAGTTTGGTTCCATCGGACATAAATGCGTCCTTACGATTGACATATAAGCCCCTATTCGTTAAATCTTTGATTACAAAATCGTATTCAGCATTGTCTATAATCAATCGTGAAGAATATCTCGTATTATCATCTTTGCCACCTTGGGTAAATTTACCGATTATTCTTCGTCCAAGGTCTTTTGCTTCATTGTTTCTGATTTCAAATAACTGTCTGGACCAATCCATGATTTGTTGTTCATTAAAATCAGGAAACAGTTTTCGCTCTTCGCTAATTATTTTTTCTAGATCAGGTTGTGGTAACCAGACTGATTTCTGTGCTCGATAGGATATAATTGCTTCACTGACAATTAATGATTTTAACATCTTACAATCAAGCATATACCGTAATAACACTATTGGCATCCAGTGTTTTTCAGACATGTGTTTACCAATCCAAAGATAACTACACGGATGAAGTCCTTCAGCCATTTCAAATGATACTACACAAGCGAATCCGGTTAAATCGAAATGTGGCAGTGGTCCATTAATAGCAACACGGGTCATTTCGTGTGTAGGGTGTCCAAATCGTTTGAAATATTTCTCACACTCTCCATACCCATGAAAACTTCCTGGATAACATGCAATCATATCAACTGAAATAACGGTATCAGCTGAGTATTTGGTGTTCCATAATCCTCCATGGCTGTATTCAAGACAGGACAATTTGACATCTGATAAGAACTCACTTCGGGTTGGTTTCCACGCGTTTTTCTTCCTAGCAAAATGTGCTACAACTGATGGAAGTGTAAAACAGTTTGCTAATAATTGATCGTTGTCTTCCCCCAGAGAACTCTGGGGAGAAAATTCACTAGCTAGTTGTTTCATTTGATTATGCAGCTCTTCAGTACGGTACAATTCTCCGTTGGGCCTTACAAACTGATCAAATCTACATTCTTCGTCTGAAGTGCTATGAAATAGCCACACTGACACAGAATCGTTTTTACTCAAATGGTAAATAGCATCAAATAATTTCTGCTCTGAAAAAAACTCTTCGGTTCCAAACAGATATTTTACGGTTCTATCCCGTGGGAATATTGTTACTGCAGATGACCACGCGTGTGCATTATGATCAATAATTTCAATGGGAGCTCCCTGTGATTTATATTTCGATTTGTATAATACTTCTCCGGTGATTGTCCTTACCGATATTGGAAATCTCAATGATGTTTCTAATTTGGCTATATCTTAAATTGTTGCCCCATGCTGTTTCACTGTCAGTTCCCATTCGGTTATTTTTTTTCGTCTTAGATCAGTTAGTTTATTTCCCCGGGACGTATTTGTGAAGTGTTCTATTATTCGTGTTGCTACACAATTGAGCCCTGTCGAATATTTCATGGGTGCTAGTTTTGAAATATCAGGTTTTTCATTGAGTGGATATATCCCGTAAACAACTACTGTGACAGGATAAGATCTTTCGTAGTAGGGTTTATCAAGTCCAGTCAAAATTCCTGGTTTTGAATCCTGAGTCACAGTGACAGTTTTTTTGTCCTTAAGAATAGGCTCGTATTTGTCCCTAATGATCCATTTTCCATTATCACGGATAAGGAATTTTATTCGAAAAAAATTTCTTTCTTCCCCAAGACGTGAGATTATCACTGCTGCTTTTTCATCATTCATGGTAGCGTCAACAACACCATCAATTCGAAATGTTGACCAACAATGAGCTGCCCCATCACGCTTGAATTCATTAAAACAGTCTCTGATTTTACTAATCAAGGTTCTATCAAGAATTTTATTCTTTGGTGTATCAGAAACTCTATCAAGATTGAATTGAACACTTTTCCAGGGCTTAATTTTCGATAATCTCTCGAACTCCTCCATACTATAATTAAAACAAGCATTTAAATGAAAGATTTAAGTATAATGAATCATTGCAAATGGCTTATGATTGGATCAGTGACACCGTGTAACAAATCATGCAGAAATGAATTCTGTTGGTATCATATGCAAAGCTTTCGTCGGGGAAGCCGAGGTCCGTTACCCTGTATTCAATGTGGGGTTGGGGTCAGGGGGGGGTCGCAATTATGCATTATGTGCGGCGGAAAACGATACAGGGAACTAAAACGCTATTATGATAAAAAAATAAAAAATACTGCCATTGACCCCAACGATGACAAAATAATAAAGACTGCTCAAGATTATATACAGAGACTTATAATTAAACCAAACAATGAATTAGAAAAATAGTGTTATTATACAAATGAACCAAGAATTCAGACCTCACCCCTCCGTGCTTGTTAATTATGAAGCATTCGTAATAGTATTATCAGAAAATTCTATTTTCGTATGTCAAAATACAGTACACGCGTACCGTCTATAACACCAAGGGAGACTACTCTTAAATGATAATAACCAAGGGAGTTATCATTGTGATTTAGCGGCTTGGTATTTCTTTTTAGGAAAAGATATATTTTCTTTTTTTTTTAGTGTTTAAGTCAAATATTCTGTATCACGTGCGATTAATGCGTATTTCATAACATAGGATGTGATCCGGAGATACAGGCGTTACAGGATAACACACGTGTATACTTTCTCCCTTAGATTGTGTTAACTTGTTTAATGGGTATTGTGATTCAGCGCTGGGCATTGTTTTGTAAGAAAAGACATGTTTTCAAACAATTATATTCTTTGTTCTAGTGTTTAAGTCAAATATTCTGTCTCATTTAAATACTGTGAAACACCATTAATAAGTAATTCAAGAAAATAAAATAGCATACTTGCGGATTGATGTATTAATTTCCTTTATATACCATATGAATAGTTACAACATATATACGTTAAAAAACGTTATTCTTTATAGACGTGAACAGTGATCTAACGGTATCGTGTTTGGCTTGTAAACCCAGACAATTATTCTTCACATGTTCGCGCCCCATAGCAGACAATTGTCTGATGGTGAAACGGTTGGATGTTTTTTTTTTCTATTTAATTGAGGGGAGGAAGGCGCCCCCTCTGTTTTTACATTCACATAACATGCAAAACCCATGCTATCAAATTTACGGTAGCGGTGGGTTGTCGGTTTTTGACAACTTACGCAACCATGAATTTAATTTCATGGTTGCATGTTATGTGAATGTAAACACATAAATGCCCTACATTACATCATCATTGAATTATAATCCCATCATCATAATCCCATCATCATTGAATTATAATCCCATCATCATTGAATTATAATCCATCCTTAATTAAGTTAATTAAGTATATGTATACCTACAATTTGCCACAACACTCAGTGGAAATATATACGGTATTTGTGCTGTCCTTAATTAAGTATATGTTGTGACGTCACCCCAAGCATATCTTCTGGGCGGTCTAAGATGGCGTTTGCCATGTTAGGCCTCCCTTCCGGAGATGTATGTTTCGGGTTTCCCTTGGGCTTACTTGGATGTGAAGGCAACCAAGGAGTTCCAAAGATGTGTTGTCGTATATATGTAACCTCTAGGTCATTTCACGTAAACATACCCTCTTGTGATTATAACCCGTTATTTGACGAGTTAGATTCACTCTTAGGGGAATATGTTTCCGGCGAATGTAAATATAAATGACCTAAAATAAATACCATCCATGGATGTAATTAGCTCTCCATCACATTTGGGTTACCCCGTATGGTGTTCAAAAATGAATTACCGGCCAAAACGTGGATGCACATTGGGTAAACCCAGAATGAATTATAGGCTAATAGAAACGGTCATAGGGTCATATCTCAAAGAGCAAAAACAAAAAAAAAACATTCTGATATAAAACAGAAACAGAAAAATGCTCTAACAAAGGACCCTATGAAAGACACAAAGGCCTAATAAGGGACCCAATGAATGCAAATAGAACCACAACGGCCTATATCAAGGGGGCCAAATGACTGATAATCGCTCATCATGGTTGATATTTATTTTTGTCTGCATTTATATTTATATATACAGAATTAATTTTAAAAAAAGATAGTTATATATACAGACTGAATTTTTAAAAAAGATAGTTATATATACAGACTGAATTTTTAAAAAAGATATTTATATATACAGACTGAATTTTTAAAAAAGATAGTTATATATACAGACTGAATTTTTAAAAATATTAACGGCTCTTTTATTTTTGAAAAATGAATTAGAAATATGTATTATCATATATGAATTCTGAAATTATGAATAGCATCATAGTTGAAATTGCAAAATTGAAAAATCAGAATATTAGATTGTCAGATGGGTTAAATCCTGATCAAATCAAGTCGGATTTTCAGGATATAGAATACGGAGTTAGCACTAACAAGTATATGTTGCCAAAGAAATATGCACTCATCAAAAAAATTCAAAATTCTATTCGAGACTCTCTTGCATTTTCCAGTGAAGTAGATGTGTTTGTTCCGTTATATACTATCGTGGAAGGAATACGAAAAGAATTGGGTAACGAATATGAATTGAAAAAGGAAGTTAATTCTAAAATTAGAAACTTACGAGCGTTAATTCAAGAAAATGAACTATTTTGATTGACCGGCCCCTCAAAAGATTTTGTCAGACAGTAAAATCTCCTTGAGATTTTCATTTTTTTTTTGTCATTTTTTGATTGAATCAGTGAAAATATTTCACACTGCGAAAATAAAAATATTTCACAGCAATAAAAAATTGGACCGTTAAGGATGGAATCATCGATGGGAAAAATTGTTTTACAATTGAAAAATGGTTTCTGATTTCAAATAATGGTCAATGAAGCATTAACGACCCGATTGGCTCGTGAGCGACTAGATGCAATTAAGAAATTTATACCAATTCGCGACTCTGTCAGGAATAAACTGCAACAACGACAGAGTTTACAAACTGATTTTGCTCTGGGGTCTGAAGAATTGTTTAAACCAGTAACCACAGCAACGAAAGGAGTAGAGCGTGCTTTACTGGGAGATAGTCCCGAGACGGGGAAATCTGTTATTGGTGAACTTGAAAAACTAGCAGCGAAAACTGAACAAACTGAAAAAACTGATCCGAAAAAAACGACTGTTTCTCTGCTGAATAAATTTACTGATCATGCTAAAATATTAATAAAAAAACCTAGTTTATTGAAATCAAAGGATTATCAAGCCTTTGGTAATTTTGCTGCTCAAAGTTATAATTCAAAAAAAGATTTTTTAAAGGACGAGTATAAAAATGATAGAATATCAAGTAATGATTGGTTCGATTATTTGTATAAACTAAATAAAGGGATTGGTCGTTTGAATAAGGATGAGATAGGATACAAGGAATTTAAAAAGGGAATTAGTAATTATAAAAGAGAACAAATAGAAGAGCGACAACGAGAAATAGAAGAACGGCAAGAACTAAAACGTCAAACACCAACACGTAGACAAACAAGAAGACAAAAAAAACAACAACTACCACCTGATGATGATGATGATTTAGAAGAACGACGTCAAACACCAACACGGAGACAAAAAAAACAACAACTACCACCTGATGATGATGATGATTTAGAAGAACGACGTCAAACACCAACACGGAGACAAAAAAAACAACAACTACCACCTGATGATGATGATGATGATTATTTACAAACTACGGATTTAGAAAAACTAGATGAAGCAGCTGGTTATAGCGGAAGTGGATTGCAAAATCCAAGGATTGGAAACACTTGTCCTGATAGTGTTATCAATGATATATCACGATTAGATGTTCTTGTAGGAGGGTTCCGAGCTGGAAATAACTCTCCAGAAATAATTAATGAAGCAGCTGATATTTGTAGACGATTATTTGCCGGTGGTATCATGGATATCAAAACTTATCGAGATTTCATTGACGAGTTAGCAAATGGGTATCATAGCGATTAAATAACAATTGAAAACACTATTGTTTTTATAATAATGATCATCCATTACAATCATGATAAACCAACCCTCGTCTATGTAGTTAATTCACGGTTTCCAGTTTATAGAGCATACTACGGAGATGGCCTCGGCAAGACCATTTTAGGATTCTTTTCAAGAACGGCCCCAAAAGTGATGCCGTTAGCTAAACAACTTGGAATGAAAGCCATTGATGTTATTCGTGATAAGGGTATTAGTACTGTTGGAGATCTTGCCGGGAAAGCGTTTTCAACTGCGAAGGATAAAATAACATCATTAGTGAGTCGAAAAAAAAAACCGTTACCGTCTACAGAAGAAATGCCTGCAAGTGTTAGTAAAATTATAAATAACGCAGTAGATGAAAAACTAGCGTCGATGGTAAATCAAGGAGACCAAAGCAATATTGCAAATATGATAGCGGGAAGTGGCTTTAGAAAACCACGTCGATGAAATCCTATGGATTTTCACGCTAGCGTTTTTCACGATGAAATGGAAAATCCGATTTAGACTCTGATAAATAGAATAAAATGTTCAAAAAATCATTTGACCAGCATTTGATATAACCAGCATTTGATATAGACGCCCCAGTGCGTAAAGATGATTCTGTACGCGATTATCAATTTTATTCTTATCACGCAGTACAACCAGATCTCCGATCGCGAATTGAACTTCAAGTTCATGATACCAGTAAATATTTTCTACCGTGTGAGGCATTTATTGAAGTAGAAGGAGAACTTGTAACAAATGTTGCAGCTGATACCCCATATGACAATAACTCAAATGTCCGAGTTGGTTTTGTTAATAACGGCATCATGGCGTTATTTGAAAGCGCTAGATATCTCATTGATGGAAAAGAAATTGAATCCATTGACCGTGAAGTTGATATGGCCACAACAATCATAGGGTTAGCGAGATATTCTGATGATTATACAAGATCAGCAGGTCCATCTATGATGTTTGCAAAGGATACCTCTGATACCGCTGATCACCTTCAATTCATTAAAGTGTTAACAGCACAGGGTACTGCAGAAGCCAATCAACAAGAAGCAGCTAATCCAGAACGTCGAATTAGACCCGGAGCTGCGTTTGATATTCTCGGAGGCGTTAATGGTAATCTCAATTTAGGATTTGCAACACGTGTAGCAACGTTGCATGGGCAGCGTCGACGATTTTCATGTGCGATTCCACTACATCACATATTTGGATTCTGTAGAAACGTCCGAAAAGTTATTTATGGAGCCAAACACACAATAGCACTCGTGAGAAAGGGTACTGATGATGATGCAATCTGGCGTAATGCTGGGGTTGCTGCCGGTAAAGTCATTTTAACAAAACTATCATTATGGATGCCAGTGTTAACTCCATCAATCACAGACGAACAGCGACTACTATCATTTATGGACCAAGGAGGAAAGTCGTTGTTAAGTTGGTTATCAGTGACCACGGATATTAAACAAGACAGTGTTGATGGTACATTCACATGGCACCTGGCATCAAAACAAGGGGTTTCAGCTCCACGTCATATATTTATTGCGTTACAGAATGCTGCGCGAGTTGGTAATCAAGAACGAAGTCATATGATATTTGATCAGTTAGGTGTTAGTGAAGTCTCGCTGAGAATAAACGGACAGCAGGAACCATCCGAGGATATACAACTTGATTACGGTCAGAATCATATTGCACGTGTCTATCATAACCTGTTGTCATTTATGGCACGTGATCAAAATGTGGATACCGGTTTGCAAATATCACAATTGGATTTTAAAAGCCTTTATCCGATTTATTACTTTTCATTGGAACATCTTGATTTGATGAGACAATCTGTCGTTGATATACACTTTAGAGCCCGTGTAACCCGTCCGACTGGTCCACCAGTTGCTGGGGTTGCTCCTATCCTTATCCCGAATTATAGAGCAGTTGCTGTCATTCTTAGTGATAAATCAATGTTACTTGAAGGTGTTGGTGGAAGAATGAGAGTGGTATATGCACCAGTAGAAAATCTTTGAACGATTTTTCATTGAATTAGAATCAATCAATTATATATAATGTCATATAGTGTTATTAGTGTTACGTTAACTCCTGGTCAAATCAAAAAATTGCAATCAGAATCGGCTAAAAAATGTGGAACCACAATCACGTTGAAACCTAATCAAATGACGGGTGGTGAAAATAAATTATCGCTGACAACTCGTCAGGTGAAACATTTCAATGATGCTTTCAAGGATAAAAAGGGAGTTCAGATTACTCTCTCTGCGGCTGCTATTAAAAATATGATGAAAACAGGTGGTATATTTCCATTGTTAGCTGCAATACCAGCATTGATTGCAGCAGCAGCCCCAGCGGTGGCTAAAGCAGCAGCGTTAGGAGCCGTTGGTACTGCAGCAGGAATGGCGTTGAAAAAGGCAGCTGGACAAGGATATAAAAAAAAGAGACGATCCGTTCAAGGATTGGGTCTAAGACTACCAGGAACCCCGTATTCGTGGTACAGCGGAAAAGGTCTAAGACTACCAGGGACCCCGTATTCATGGTACAGCGGGAGATCCGTTCACGGATCAGGCCTGAGACTACCAGGAACGGTTTATTAATACAGAAATCATCAATGATTCCAATGTCCAATTTTGATTTAATGGATGCTGCTAAAAAACTAGCGATTAAACATTTCAGAGGTGTTTTTATGAAAGATCAATTACCACATCAACCAAACAAAACTGAAACAGGTATTATTAATCTCGATAACAGCACCGGACCTGGAACTCACTGGGTTGCATACGCTATTGATCCACGTGGGATTGTCTATTTTGATTCATATGGATTAGCCCCACCAAAAGAGTTTATGCGGTATATAAAAACCCTTCCAATGAAGACTTGGTATTCTACGCTACCAACACAACAAATCAATGACCCACCAATATGCGGCAGTGAAGTATTAAATGTCCTTGACGCTATTTCTAACTCCTTGGGTTACCCAAGGGGAAAACCACCTCACATTGTCGTAAATGACTACACTAGTAATCGCTTTTTAGAGAGAGATATATAAAATATCATGACTGATATTTGGGGGAGACCTCTGAAACCCAAACCCGATGACACTGCAACTCCTGATTCTATGAAGGATATACAAAAAAAAATTAAAGATGAAATCGCTGAGACGTTGAACTTAACAAGTGTTGACCCGAATGAAATAGTTGTATTTCAAGACAAACAGGGTAAATTGAAATCTAGTAATATTTCTCTGGATGATATTTTGGTTAAACAACAAAACGCAATCGAGAACACCGTTGCGTTATTTTCCGATCAGGGTAAATTGAAAACCAGTAATATTTCTCTGGATGATATTTTAGTTAAACAACAAAACGCAATCGAGGATACTATCGCGTTATTTTCCGATCAAGGTAAACTCAAACCGGGTGTACCCCTCTCGTCTATTACAGATAGAATAATTGAACTCGGCGATTCTCTGTTGGAACTAAAAACACTTCAATTTAAAACCGAAGAATACATAAAACAGTTTACCGCATTTCGTAGAAATATCATTGATAAATTTATTGGAACCCAGTTGGATAAAATTGAACTAAAACTCCCTGATATTAAAAAATCCATCGATGAGACGAAAAACTTCATCGAAGCCGTCAAAGGTGATTTTTCGAGGATGATAACAATCATTGAAAAAACAAAAATTCCTCATGAGAAAACCAACAACGTGGTATACACAATCCAACACGGATCATTTGAGTGGACACCTGAAAACAACAAATTAGATATCACTGCAACCGTTAAGGGTATTTATCGATTAACACTAGTAACACCATTATTTCAATTTAATATTTCATCGTCCAGTTCATCCGTGTTCAATAATACGATTTCAACGATCATCGACAAGAATACAACTGAAAAGTTTACAATCACATCTACTGATAAAAATTTGGTTAGGGTTACAACAACGTGGTATGTGGAATTCGTAGCGGATTTAAGTTGAAAATTGCAAAGCAATTTCACTAACGGTTTCAATTGAAAACGCTAGCGTATTTAAAATAAAAAATGATTTCATCATCGCAATATCGCTATGATCAGGTCAGAGAGTATCAAACTAGACTCAAAACCTTGTCTGAGGAGTATGAATTGAAAATTAAAAAATATCGCAGGAGAATTACCGCAATTGATGTTACTGTGTACGCTGTGAGTGGTGTAATCACCGGAGCTGGTATTATACTGTCTTCAGTGACAATGATGGCCCCGATAGCTGTTCCAATTTGCATTTCTGCGGCAACAACAATCGCTGGAATAATTTCAATAATCACAAAAAAAATATCCTCATGCAGCCAACGGAAACTACAAGACTACATAATTCAATTTCATGTTGTGTCCACTGCATACTCGCAATTATCCTCATTGATATCGTCATCGCTCGATGATACAATTATATCAGAGAGTGAGTTTTCAGCGATGGTAGATATATATGATTCTGCGATGTCAAAATTAGAAGTACAAAAACATGAGTATAATAACAATGACAACACAGATGGAATTACTTCAACAAATAGTGGAGAACACAAACCCAGTACAAACAAGCATGATCTCAATAACCTCAACGAATCCAGAATTCAGTGTGAATTTCCCCTCTCCGGTCCCAGTGAAGGAGATAGCGCTAGCAAAATTACGAGTATACCACAGTTGGCCAAATATTAGGTCAAAATCATTTGGTGGTCAACAACCCAATAATTCACTGGTATTTGCAAATAAGAATAAACCCGACGGTACCCCAGACTGGAATGTTGTTTCCATACCAACCGGATCATACCAAATTGAACAAATCAATGATGAATTCGCGCGTAGAATAAAATCGATTACTGGAGTAGAGTCAAAAATAGCTATAACAGTTCATGTGCCGACACTATCATCTGCCATTGAAATAAGCACAGAGGGTTATGTCGTAGATATCTATCAAAGTTCTATTAGAACCGTACTGGGATGGCCTGAATTACCACCCGGGGGAAAAATCGTTAAATTACCAGAACCACAAAAAACTGATTATATCACCGACAGGACAAAATCTGATAATCCAGTAAAGAGTTATAGAGATTATGACAAATTGAATTTTTTCATTAGAGTAGAATATGAGAACGGCCAAATTGTTTATCATTCTGCTAACTGGGATAAAATCACTGAAAATTTCACAGCTTTCAATAACGATATTTCACTGTTGTTATTACCCCTTAAATCCGGTACTCTCACCCGAGATGAATTTATCAGCGTCATAGAAACATGTAACAAAATCATCAATGACATGGAAACATTTCATTCACAAATTATTCAAGAAGTATTAGGTGACAATATCCCCCTATCGAGAACAGCATTTGCATCGAACTTAAATATCCCGGTCAAGGATATTCCAACAGTCAAACTTCCAGGATATAATATCTCAGAACTACAAAAATCTCTCGATGATGCCATCGATGAAGGTTTCAAAAAAATCCATGATACGTGGAAAAAAACACCATCACAACCACAAACAACTATCCTCAAACATAATAATGACCCAGATGGTGGTGGCAGGCATATTGCTCCGTTCAATGTGAATATTTCAACGGTGATTGCGCTCAATTTAGTATGTGATGTGATCGAAGGAAGCTATCAAATTAATCTAGAACGATCAAATCAAGCTCAGCAAGGATATATTTTGTATTCATTTGCACCAACAGCTCCTCCAGGGTTTTTAATAATTGAGTCTCCGGTGAATCCAGTCTATATGCGATGTCATAATAATTCATTAACCAGAATTAATTTCAAACTCACAGATCAGTCTAATAATCTGATTGATTTACAAGAGGAGGTTTTACAAATTAGTCTATTTGTGAAATCCTGAAAAGATTTTCGTCGTATCGGACTTGATCAAATATTCGGTTAACCCAGAACTGAAAGTTCTAGCAGCAGAGGGGGTGAGTGACAACGACGTTGCGACGCGAATGTTTTCAGACAAGGGTCAGAGACTTATTTTTTCGCGAGAAGGGTCCAGTGTTATTTTGGAGGGGGTATAATCAAAAATAAAAACAAAAAAAAGTTGTCTGATTCGCCCCCTCTGCTGCTTGGTTTAAGTGGTAAATTAACGGTTTCTCCCCGAGGTGGATTTTCAGGCCAACCCAGTATTGTTCTTATAGAACTCTGATAGATGTCTACGGAATACTCGGGTGAGTTTATCTCGTCGGCTCATGAACTGTTATAGCGATTTTTGATTCTTCTGTTCCAGTAATTGATTTTATTCTACGCTGAAATTCAGCATTGATTTGTTCGATTTTGTATGACCTAGATGGTATCGAAACGACCTTCCAGTCTGGAGTTCCGTCTTTGCGATTCTTATTTGCAAATACTAAGCTGTTAGTCGGTTATTGACCGCCAAATGCTACCGACCTAATATTAGGCCAACTGTGATACACTCGTAATTTTACTAACGCGATTTCCTTCACTGGGACTGGGATAGGGAAATTTACACTGAATTCAGGATTCGTTGATGTTATTGAGATCAGGCTGGTTTGTACTGGGTTTGTGTTCTCTACTATTCGTTGAAGTAGTTCCTGCGGTGTTGTCATCGTTATTATATTCATGTTGTATTTCTAATTTTGACATCGCGGAATCATAAATACTTACCATCGCTGAGAACTTACTATCTGATATAAGTGTATCATCGAGTGACGACGATATCATCAAGGATAATTGCTAGTACGCGGTTGATACAACATGAAATTTAATTATGTAGTCTTGCAGTTTACGCTGACTGCATGATGATATTTTTTTTATTATCGAAATTATTCCCGCGATTGTTGTCGCAGCGGATATACAAATTGGAACAGCTATCGGAGCAATCAATATCACCGAAAATAGTATTTTGAGTCTAGTTTGAAATTCTCTGACCTGATCATAGCGGTATTGAGATACCGAAGGTAACGTTGATGACGACATTTTATTTCTAAATAAGTTTACGATTTCAATTTAATTGTTTACTCAAATCCATTACGAATTCCACATACCATGATACCGAAACTCTGACCAAATTTTTATCAGTGGATGCTATCGTGAACTGTTCGGTTGTATCCTTGTCGATGATCGTTGATATCGTATTGTTGATCCCAGATGAACTCAACGATGATATATTAAATTGAGTTGGTGTCACTAGTGTTAATCGATAAATACCTTTGACGGTTGCAGTGATATCTAATTTGTTGTTTGTGGGTGCCCACGCAAATGATCCGTGTTGGACCATGTATACTACGTTGTTGATTTTCGCATGAGGGATTTTTGTTTTTTCAACGATTGTTATCATCCTCGTTGCATCTTTCCTGATTGCCTCGATGGTGTTTTTCATCTCATCGATGGATTTTTTAATATCAGGAAGTTTTATATCAATTTTATCCAGCGTGGTTGCAAAAAAATTCTCAGTGATATTTTTACGAAATGATGTAAATTTTTCAACGTGATCTGCATATTTGCTTTGTAGTGTTGCTTCATAGAATCTTTTATCGTTGTGACCACCGAATGTGGTCACAGGTGGATTTCCAAGGAAATCTAATAACGGTTTGTCAATATTGTTAATTCTATCAACAATAGTTGAAACAAGTACACCTGGATTGAGTTTACCCTGATCGGAAAACAACGCAATAGTGCCTTCGGGTACGCCGCTTTGTTTAACTAAAATATCATCCAGGGAAACATTACTAGATTTCAATTTACCCTGACGATCTTGAAATACAACTATTTCATTAGGATCAACACTTGCTAAGTTCAACGTATCACCGGTTGCAACGCCATCGGGTTTCTTTGACGGTAATAGAGGTCGTCCCCAAATATAAATCATGTTATTCTATATATTCTCTCTCTAAAATCTCTTCGTTGCAAAATCATCGATGCCGCCAGCGATTACTAGTGTATTAATTTACGACAACATGTGGTGGTTTTCCAGATGTTGAAATAGCGTTGAGTACATTTAATACTTCGCTGCCACATATTGGTGGGTCATTCATTTGTTGTGTTGGTAACGTGGAATACCAACGCCTCACTATGTGAGGAGCTTTTAAGCGGTTTATATAGCTGTTAAATTTCTTCGGCGGTGCTAATCCATATGAATTGAAATAGACAATTGCACGTGGATCAATCGCATATGCAACCCAGTGAGTACCAGGTCCGGTGCTGTTATCAAGATTAATAATACCGGTTTCAACGCTGTTTGGTTGTGCCGGCAACTGATCTTTCATAAAGACGCCTCTGAAATTTTAATCGATAGTTTTTTAGCAGCATCGAGTAAATCAAAATTGGACATAGGAATCAAAGATTCCACAACCATAGATTCCTCAATCGAAGGTTCCTCAACTAGTAAACTGGTCCTAGTCTTAGACCCTTTCCGCTGTACCATGAATACGGGGTTCCTGGCAGTCTTAGACCATTTCCCTTTTTTTATATCCCTTCCTAGTTGCTTTTTTTAGTGCCATTCCTGCCGCTGTACCAACGGCTCCTAACACCGCCGCTTAAGCCACCGCTGGGGCATCAGCGGCAATCAACGCCGGAATCGCAGCTAACAGCGGTAATATACCGCCGGTTTCAATCATGTTTTTAATCGCAGCCGCAGAGAGAGTGATTTGAACGCCTTTTTTATCCTTGAACGCATCATTAAAGTGTTTTACCTGACGAATTGTCAGCGATAATTTATTCGCCCCGCCAGTCATCTGATTGGGTTTCAGCGTTATTGTGGTACCGCATTTTTTAGATGACTCTGATTGCAATTTCTTGAGCTGACCGGGAGTTAACGTAACACTAATATGACTATATGATATTATACAATAACAGATTGATCTAATTGTTACATGTTTTCCACTGGAGCATCTATCACTCTCATTCTTCCACCAACACCTTCGAGTAGCATTGATTTATCGCTGAGAATGACAGCAACCGCTCTGTAATTGGCAAAAGTATTAGGACCCATAATAACCCGGTTTACATTAGCTCTAAAGTGTATATCTAGAATTGATTGTCTTGTTAAATCAAGATGTTCCAGCGAAAAATAATAGATCGGATATAAATTCCTAAAATCGTGTTGTGATATTTGTAGACCAGTATCGACATTTTGATCGCGTGCCATAAATGATAACAATCTATGATACACGCGGGCAATATGGTTTTCACCGTAATAAAGTTGTATATCCTCGGATGGTTCTTTTTGTCCGTTTATTCTCAGTGAGACGTCACTGATACCAAGTTGATCAAATTTCATATGGCTGCGTAATTGTGAACCAACTCGCGCATTATCCTGTAACTCAATAAATATATGACGTGGGGCTGAAACGCCTTGCTGTGATGCTAGGTTCAATGTAAATAACTCATTAACAGCTGATTGCTTAACATCTATAGTCGTTGTTAGCCAACTTAGTAGTGATTTTCCTCCTTGGTCCATAAATGATAGTAATCGTTCTTCTGCGGTGATTGATGGAGTCAACACTGGCATCCACAATGATAGTTTTGTTAAATTAACACTACCAGCATCAATATTTGGATGATCTGGATCTGCTGGAATTCTCCAAATTGCATCATCGTCAGTACCTTTTCGTACGAGTGCTACTGTATGCTTTGCTCCATAAATAACTTTTCGAACATTTCTGCAGAATCCAAATATATAATGCAGTGGAATCGCGCATGAAAATGATCTACGCGCTCCTTCCAACATTGACATACGTGTTGCAGCTCATAAGTTGAAATCGGCAGCTGTTACAATTTCTCCTTCTACTTCAATAAACGCCTCACAAGGCAGAAAGTATTTACTGGTATCGTGAACTTGAAGTTCAATTCTTGTTCGACTATCTGATTGTATTGCGTGATATGCATAGTATTGATAATCGCGTACAGAATCATCCTTGCGCACTGGGGCGTCCATATCAAACGCTGGATCAGGTGACCTTTTGAACATTTTATTATATTGATCAGCGTCTAAATCATCGACGTCGTCTTGGTTTTTTTAAGCCACTTTCCGCTATCATATTCGCGATGTTGCTTTGGTCGTTGGTGTATGACGGAGTCATCAGCGACGCTAATTTTTGATCTACTGCGTTATTTATAATTTTACTAACACTCGCAGGCATATCCACTGTAGATGGTAGTGGTCCTGGTTTCCTTCGCAGTCGAACTAGCGCTGTTAGTTTATCCCGAGCGGCTGAAAACTCTTTTTCGGCAGCATCTCCAACAGCGCTACTATCCTTATCACGAATAACATCAATGGCTTTCATCGATAACTGTTTTGCTACTTTTGGAGCCATTCTTGCAAATAACCCTGCAATTGTATCACCGAGACCATCACCATAGTACGCGTTATAAACTGGAAACCTCGAATTTACTACATAGACGCTGGATGGTTTATCATGGTTGTAGTGTATGCTCATCTTATTTAAATGATATTTATCTAATGAAAAATCCAAGAGATTTTCGGTCGCTGTAATAACCCGTAGGATTTTTAACTAACTCATCATTGAAACCTCGATATGTTGCAATGTTCATGATGCCACCTTGAAATAACCGCATGCAGATATCATCTGCTTCATTAATTATTTCCAGTGAGTTATTTCCAGCTCGTTTCCCTCCGATGAGAACTTCTAATCGTGATATATCACCGAGAATATTACCAGGACATTGAATTAGACCACTACCTAAAATCCCTCTTGGTCTACTGGAATATCCATGTCCTGATTGTTCTTTTTCGCCAGTGATACCAGTTGCACCTTGTGTTATATCAAGAAGTTTTGATTGTTTTGGTAAATGAATAAATCCAGGATCTTTTTCTACTTTTGTTTCAACATTTTCTATTGCTTTGATATAAGCCTGATATGCATCGTTTTTATTTTTACCTCTTATTTGTTCTGTTTTTGTAAACACACGGAATAACCCATCTTTCCATATTTTCTTGTCTACGGTTTAATAATGATCGCCGAGATATTGTTGCCTGTAATTAAAACTGTCAACGACGAATTTAGCCATTTCTTCCATACTGGAAAATCTTTTGTTTTTAAATTCATCGAGTTTATCCGGAATAAATTTATCTTTGAATGAAACTCTTTCTTTGTTACCCTTTTCTTCTTGTTGAGGTTCAGGTGGTGCGATAAGTGGTGGTCTACTAGCAAGTTCTTCTTCAAGTTCTTCAAGAAGTTCTCGATCTCGTTGTTCTTGTTGTTCTCGTTCTTGTTGTTCTTGTTGTTCTTACAGTCTTGCAGCAGTTATTATATCATCAGGAAGTGTTTTTAAAGATTTTTTTGTTTGTTTGGATCTTCGTGCTATTTTTTCAAGTTCACCAATAAGAGGTTTCTCTTTTCTTTTTTTCCCCTGTCTCTGGTTCATCCCCCCATATAGCACACTCTACCCCCTTCGATGCTGTGGTTATTGGTTTAAACAACTCTTCAGATCCCGCAGCAAAATCCGTTTGTAAACTCTGTCTAGCTTGCAATTTACTCCTGACAGAGTCGCGGATTGGTATAAACTTTTTAATCGCATCTAGTCGCTCACGAACCAATCTAGTCGTTAATGACTCATTGTTACGAAATACCCGATATGGCATAGAGGGTACACCATACTCCTCTAAGTGAGTTGTCCTGAACAGCGAGTCGCACGTGCCGCGCGTATAATGAAGGTTTCGCACGAATCGCTTTTTACATGTACAGCATACTGCTATATAGGTATAGTGCAGGGTCATTTTAAGACGCAGTGGACATTAGAGCAGAGCTCTAAACGTTTCATTTGTCGGGAATTAGAGCCAAAAAGTTGGGTAAGTCAAATGCGTTCTTTTTGGTTAATGTTTCAGTTAAATGTTCATTTTCGTAATAGCACGTTCGTTTTATTATGTATTGCGTTAATTCGTTTTATTATTTGGAAAACTGTCCATTTTTATATTCATCTCGCCGGTCAACGAGTGAATAGATGAGTATTCCAGTCCAATGTTAACCGGTGGAGTGGAGACGGGCAAACATGAACTACTGCCGCACCGAAAGGAAGTGCAGTGTTAACGTCCGTAGTTTTGGTTTATTGACTATTTTATGTAAGACACGAATAGCGTGTTTATAGTCAATTTAACCCTATGTTTTGATTAATTGACTATTTTGTGCGAGACACGAATAGCGTGTTTAGTCAATTGAATGCTATGTTTTGTTGTATTGACTATTTTGTGTGTGACACGAATAGCGTGTTTAGTCAATTGAACCCTATGTTTTGATTTATTGACTATTTTGTGCGAGACACGAATAGCGTGTTTAGTCAATTGAATGCTATGTTTTGTTTTATTTAATTTTGTGTGTGACACGAATAGCGTGTTTAGTCAATTGAATGCTATGTTTTGATTTATTGACTATTTTGGGTTAGATACGAATATCGTGTCTATAGTCAATGTAATGCTATGTTTTGTACATTGGATATAGATATATAGCACAGTAGTGGATGACTACAGACATATAGTACAGTAGTGGATGACTACAGATATATAGTACAGTAGTGGATGACTACAGAGATATATAGTACAGTAGTGGATGACTACAGACATATAGTACAGTAGTGGATGACTACAGATATTTAATACAGTAGTGGATGACTACAGAGATATATAGTACAGTAGTGGATGACTACAGACATTTAGTAGGGTAGTAGATTCATTTGTGTATTGTGTGCTCATTTTATATATATACATATATATATATATATATATATATATATATATATATATATATATATATATATATATATATATATATATATATATATATACCTATCATGTTGATTTTTTAATATAAGTTTTACTTAACCGAACGTGTTTATTATTTCTTTAAAACCCTACCTAGTCTCAAAGGGTCGGCTCGACAACGTTAACCATTAACCATTATTGAAATCGTAAACAATTTTCCAATTAGTGTACCAAAAGATTTCAATCTAAATGCAGTGATTTTGTCACCCGAAAATAATTTTAGGTGGAAAAGTCTACGGGAAATCCTATGCAGCATCGACGTTTTCGACCCGACTGACACCAACAGTCATTTTTGGTCGTTTTTGTCGTTTTTTGGTCATTTTTTAGTCATCATTGCTTGATTTTGTCAGTATTTTGCCTAAAACATCATAAAAATAATTTTAAGTGGAAAAGTCTACGAGAATTAACATGAAGCATCGACGTTTTGACTCGACCGACACCACTTAGAATCAGACAAAAAAGCACCAAAATCAGACAAAAAGCACCAAAAACAGACAAAAAAAGCACCAAAATCAGACCAAAAAAAGTATTTATTATGAAAATTTCAGTAATAAAAAAATATTTTATTATGAAATTTTACAACTTCCTTGTAGTAAAACATTCATTGATAAATGCCAGTATATAATTTCACCGCTATTGTTGTCTAAAACCACTGGCCGAAAGGGGATTTTCGTTTTGTTCAATTAACAATCTTATATTTCTAATCTTCGAATTAACCTCGTTTTTCAATTCATAATCTCGACCCAATTCTTTTCGTATTCCTTCCACGATAGTAAATAACGGGACAAACACACGTCACTACAGAATGCAAGAATAGAATTCTGGATTTTTTTTTCAGCGCATACTTCTTTGGTAGCATATATATGTTAGTAATAATACCGTAATCAATATCTTGAAAGTCAGACATAATTTGGTCAGGATTTAAATTGTCAGGTAATTTAATCTCTTGGTTTTTCAATTTTGAAATTTCATCTATAATTCTATTCATATTTTCAGAATTCATATATAATACATATTTCTAATACAAAAAAACAAAAAAAATGGAGTCAATTTTGAAGGATTATATCACATCAGTTCTTGGAATTCATATCACATCAGTTCTTGGAATTCATATCACAGCAGTTCTTGGAATTCATATCATGACAATTCTTGGAATTCATATCATAGCAGTTCTTGGAATTCATATCATAACAGTTCTTGGAATTAATATCATAACAGTTCTTGGAATTCATATCATAACAGTTCTTGGAATTCATATCATAACAGTTCTTGGAATTCATATCATAGCAGTTTTTGGAATTCATATCATAGCAGTTCTTGGAATTCATATCACATCAGTTCATGGAATTCATATAACAGCAGTTCATGGAATTCATATAACAGCAGTTCTTGGAATTCATATCATAGCAGTTCTTGGAATTCATATCATATCAGTTCTTGGAATTCATATCACATCAGTTCTTGGAATTCATATAACAGCAGTTCATGGAATTCATATAACAGCAGTTCTTGGAATTCATATCATAGCAGTTCTTGGAATTCATATCATATCAGTTCTTGGAATTCATATCACATCAGTTCTTGGAATTCATATCACATCAGTTCTTGGAATTCATATCACATCAGTTCTTGGAAATCATATCATAGCAGTTCTTGGAATTTATCTCATAGCAAAATATACCTATCGTGTATGAAACAAAACCAAATACTTAAAAGAAAAAAAAAGAAAAAGAAAAATACAATTATTTGTAAAACACTATATATTTTATTCGTTTTCTTACAAAATATATTATATTTCCACTGAGAAATATTCGGAAAAACCCATTGAGATCCACAACTCTTTCATAGGTCGTAAATATACCTAACGAGTTATCTCCCTTGGTGTTATATAAAATAGTACTAAATGAAATCTAGAGGTAAACGAATTGAATTTTTTGCCCGGTCTTTTTTGAAATCGCCGTCTTGGTTATATTCTCTGCTACTTTTCGTACTGAGCGTCTACAGATATTAAAATATCTACCGGCTTTATTCATAGACTTCTATATAATTTCTTCGTTAGTTGCTGTATTAAATGATTTACAGACTTCTTCCCAATTAATTTATATGTACCAGTCTTTCCTCGTTTTAAATTCTCACTCTGTGTAACAACTTCTAGATTATTCAAAGAATTATTCCTTGGATTAGAATCAATGTGATCGATAACAAGACCATCTTCGATCAATCCATTGTGACATTCGAACACAAATCGATGACAGTAATATTTTTTTTCCAGCACGAAACATCAAATATCCCATTCCATTGTCAAAACCGACCGGTTTCTTCAGCTTGCAGTGTCTGATAATACCATCACGGGATGCTTCGTAATCTCTGATCACAGGGTGTGGTCTGAATTCTTGGTTCATTTATATACTATATTATTGTTTGTCTACTTCATTGTTTGGTTGAATTATTACATTACTTGAAAATCTATCATTGTAGTCTTGAGGAGTTCTTATGATTTTGACACTGTCCGAGTCAGAGTCATTAATGGAGTTCTTAGTGGAATCCTTAATTCGTTTATCATAGTAGCGCTTCAGCTCTCTGTATCTCTTACCACCACAACCGAGACACAATTGTGATATTCCTCTCACCCCTACCCCACATCTTATACACGGAATCGGACCAAGACTTCCGCGTCGAACGCTTTGCATATGATACCCACAGAACTCCTTTCTGCATGATTTGTTACACGGGGTTACTGATCCAATCATAAGCCATTTGCAATGATTCATTATATAATGAATTCTCTATTTAAACACTTCTCTTAATTATAGCATGAAGGAGTTCGAGAGATTATCGAAAATTACGCCTTGGAAAAATACTAAATTCAATCTCGATAGAGTCTCTGATACACCAAAGAATCTAATAAGTGATAGAACCATGATAAGTAAAATCATCGATTGTTTCAATGAATTCAAGCGTGATGGAGCATCTCACTGTTGGTCAACATTTCGAATTGATGGTAGCGTTGATGCTACCATGAATGACGAAAACGCAGCCAAGATAATTTCACATCTTACACGGAAAAAGTATTTTTTAGAGTGAAATTCATTATTCGTTCAGACACGGGAGATTGGACTATCAGGGATAAATTTGAACCCATCTTGAAGGATAAAAGAACCGTCGTTGTGAGTCGAGATTCAAAACCAGGAATTCTGACTGGAATTGATAAACCATACTACGAGAGATCTTATCCTGTAACAGCAATTGTGTATGGGATATATCCGTTAAATGATAAACCGAGTATTGAAAAACTAGCACCGATGAAACTATCATCGCTGAATTGTGTAGCAGAACGAATATTAGATCACTTCACAAATGCATCCCGGGGGAACAAATTGACTGATCTAAGACGCAAAAAAATAACTGAGTGGGGACTAACAGTGAAACAGCGTGGGGCAACAATTCAAAATGTGGCAGCGTTGGAACGAATACTAAAGTTCCCAATATCAGTAGCGACGATAACAGGCGAGATATTATATATAAATCGAGAGGATCGCCAATCAAAATTATTGATCATAACGAACACGCATGGACATCTGCAGTAACAATATTTCCACAGGATAGAACTATAAAATATATACCCGTGGAATTCTCGGGAGAAGAATTCTCTGAAGAGAAACTATTCGATGCTATTTACCAGTTGAGTAAAAACGATCCGGTGTCAGTGTGGTTACTTCACAGCGCTGAAAACCCCGAGGGTGGATTCGATCAGTTTGTAAGACCCAATGGAGAATTATAGCGTACCGAAGCCCTCCATGACAAGATGAAAAAACTAGCTATGAGTTTCGTGAAGAGTTTCGACGATGAACAATTATTAACAAATTGCTTTACAATTCCGTCGGTTGCAGCTCATTTTGCGAGAAAGAGAAACACATGGAAACCAACGCGAGCTGAATTTCTCGCAGACATCAAATCAAGCTGCATCGAATATAACCACGGCGGATTATGGAATACAAAATATGACCCTAAAACTATTATTTCGGTTGATATAGTGGCGTGTTATCCTGGGAGTTTTCTCGGATACGGAGAATGCGCTGAATATTTCAAGCGATTTGGACATCCCACCCATGAGATGGCCCGCGTTGCGATTAATGGACCACTGTCTTATTTTGATTTAACCGGATTTGCTCGTGTGGTATCATTTGAATTGGCTAAAGGACTTCATCCGTGCTGTTATGTCTGGATTGGTAGACATATGTCTGTGAAACATTGGATGCCAATAGTGCTGTTACGGTATATGACCGATTGTAGAATGCTGATATCGCTGATTGTCAGTGAAGCGATTATATCATATCGAGCTCAGACTGAAGTCTGGTTACCACCACAACCTGGTCTAGATAGTATAATCAGCGAACAACGAAAACAATTCCCGGATCTCGACAAAGAATATATCATGAATTGGTTCAAAATGTTATATGAAATCAGAAACAAAGACGCAAAAGATCTCGGTAGAAGAATAATTGGTAAATTCACTCAAGGTGGTAAATACGACAATACAAGATATTCTTCACGGTTGATTATAGATGATGCTGAATACGATTTTGTAATCGCGGATGTAACATCTAAGGGTATATATGTCGATCATAAAGACGCTTTCTTGTCCGATGGAACCAAATTAGGTACAATTGTTACTTACAATGATGGACACAGTCTTCAGTATACACATTTGAGGGCATCTATGCTGGCTTATGCTTCTATCAATTTATTTTCGATGATAAATAGATTTCCTGACACAACAGTTAGAGTCGCCACTGATTCATTTTACATAGACAAGAAACACAGCAATGCAGTAGCTGAATTCACTAGCGGTAGCAAAGCTACTGGTGACGAGAGTTGGGGATCATGGAGAATTAAGCGGGAAATACCGTGTGATTATTCCAAATCAGCAAATGTTACGATTGAAGATAAATACTTGAAAAACAATCAGTGTTCAGAAATATCTAATGCATGGCAGATATCTGATCCTGTATGTAGATATAAAACAGTTTATTTAAACAGCTGTGGTGGGTCAGGAAAGACGACTCGCGCGATTGAATTATTTCGTGGCAAATCAAACATAATTGTGTTAACACCAACACACAGACTTGCCAGAGAGATGAAACAACGAGAGGTTAATGCTAGCACTTATTATAGCTTCTTTCGATGGAAAGGCGATGAATGGACTCCTGATCGAATGGGTGAAAAATTTATTCCTGAAGTTATAATTTGGGATGAGATATGCACGATGTCATTAGATGTATTACAAAAGTTTCTCGAGTGGTTATTGCACGCGAACACAAAAATCGTCATGTGCGACGATCACGGCCAACCACCACCATTTGTCGGTTTATCCCCACATGATTGGCTAAAGAATTTCGTAGACTATTATGAAGAAATTATCACCGATCATAGAGCACTTGATGAACAATTACGAGAGTTCAAACAACTAATTAGATTACAACCTGATAGAATCCGATGTGAGATAGAACGCGAAATAATTTCGGAAACTCCCATGAATGATTTTTGGGAAACGTGGAGACGAAACGATTTGATAATCACAAGTAGAAAGATAGTCAAGGACACACTTCAGATGAAGTTATTTGAAATTGATAAAGAAAAATTTGCAACGCTTCCAGTACCGCTTTGTTATAGGCCTTCGGATACACGAAAACAAAATATTGAAGTTGATATTCCAGGCTTGACAGAGAAGCAGAATTTAGTGTTAAATGATATTGTGCTGGTTGATATCAGCGTCGTCGAAGATGCTATTTCGCGCTGATAAATCCCCGTGGACGCTAGGATACGCAGCGACGATACATTCTTCACAGGGATTGACTATCACAGACACAATTGTTTGGATAGTGGATAATCACATCGAGTGGTCAAATTTAGTTTATCTCGCAGTGTCCAGAGCACGAAGAATAAATCAACTTCGAAGAGTTGTTTTAGACAATAATGACACTACAATCAATGATATTGTCACTGGTGATTTCATCACTAAGGACATAATCAGAAAAAAAAAACTCTCTGGTTATAAACAGCAAGACAAAAAAATAATAGAGAATTTGATATTGATGCTGAATTAATAATATCGCTGAAGCAACAACAAAATAATCACGGCGCGAGTTGCAATTGTATAATGCTTTGGTGTTGGTCAGATCCTCGACAATTTACCGTAGACAGAAAAGATAGCAGCGTAGGTCATACTAGAAATAATGTGATGCTGACTTGTCTTGAGTGCAACAAACGAAGAGGTGCTAGTTAAGACCACGTGGTGGTAATTGAGTATCCTCGGGTATCACTTGTAGTTGTTGTCGAGTAAACCCACGCTGAGGAGCAGTTGAATCCAATCTATAGATTGCTGGTCTACCCGTGGATCGTGTTATACCGGATATTGTATGCGCGGTGACACTCCAAATAGGATCAGTAGCCCTTTTTGCCACCTTCGAGCTCTCCTGGTTCATATAAATACCTCACAGTGACATTACCGAGAATTTGTTCTTTTGAAAAATCTTTTTGCGGTTGTACGGGTATATACTTCTTTTTAATGGCGTTGTTATGTTTCATGTTGATAGTTCGAGTAATCTCGTTATTCAGCGCAGTAATCACAGCTGTAATCTCTTGACCCATCCACGAGATCGTTTATGTTGAATAAATTCTTTCGCGTATTGATATCCAAATAACCGCTCAGCAAGCGTCCGATTAAATCGTTCAACAATTGCCTGATCGCGATGTAGTGCAGTATGTCCTCGTCGTAACGCGGTATTATGATGCTTCATTGTTGATAGAATCGCACCTTGAAATTCCTTGCCAGGATCAACTTGTAATAGATTTGGCCAGCGCAGAGGACCTCTTCGATAAATCCTTTCAAACGCAGAAACCACTTCAGTTGATGATTTCGTCGCTAGCGGTTCTGCTTGTTTGTATCTACTCGCAACATCAACTATGGTTAGCGCATATTTGTAACCACCATCATGCGGCAGAAATAATATATCAGCTTGATGAACTTCATTGGGAACGGTAATATCAAAATGAGAGAAGTTAACTCGTTTAGGCGGCGGTAGATAAATTTGCCATATCGCTTGTTTTGATAACCAATTAGCCGCAGTGGTATATTTTACCTTAGTGGCACTAGCGAGTTTACCAATTGCTGCTTTACCCCGCCAGTATCCTTTTGGAGTATAATAAATAGATTCCATGTTGTTATTAATTACCAGCACCTAACATCAATTTACCTTTCATCGCTGATTTTACTAACCATGAAGCCAATTTTTCTTTGAAAGATTTATCAGTGATAGAATTCAACGCATGAATCAATTTTACATCTGCGAGATGTCTGTGTTGCAAATTGCTGCTTTTATAAGCAACATCATGAGCATGACACGCCTTATCAATGGAGTTTATTGGATATTCACCCGATCGGGGTTGGTTTTGATCATCAAGTCGGATATCGAATCTGGTTCCGGGTCCACAATAACTAAACCCTGGAAGGTGTTTCTCTCCTGAATATTTTGCCCATGGTGTTCCCGGGAGTTTAGTTAGCTTGGCTGCAATATCACCTCCTCGTTTTTTTTTAAATTTTTTTTTGATTTATCGAGGGAAACAAATCTAAAAATTTTTGTACTGCATTGTACGCATTTACCAGAAAGTGCTGATCGGTTATTTTTAGTTGTAATCGTCGTCAAGTCATCTGTGCCAGTGCGCGCCTTACACTTCACTCAATATAGATCCATAATTTATATATAATAACATGAATGTAATTGATTGTTCAGCTACCCGACGACGGGAACTTATTAAACACCATGCGATGTTGCCGAATTCAATTAGAATGATTATAATCGAACCATCTGGAAGTAGCAAGACACAATTGTTACTTAATTTAATAACGAGATGGATGAAATGGGACAAGTTGTATTTAATCGCCCCCAGTGTAGACGATCAGAGATGTTACGAAGTGTTAAAGGATTACAACGAGAGAGCAAAATCGGAAATCGATGAAGATATTATTAAGTTTATAACTGATATCGAAGAAGCACCGAGCATTGATAATATTGATGTAGGTATTAACAATTTAGTCGTATACGACGATATCATGTTAGACAATCAAAAGAATCCAGCTAGGATATTTCCCCGAGGCAGACATAAAAACACTGATGTGATATATGTTACTCAACGATACACTCAAATACCCAAAGTGATCAGAGATAACTGCAATTTACTGTGTGTATGTTTAACGGAATCGATACTCATAAGCTACGAAATATTTGGCAAACTTGGTGCGGCGGTGATATAGATTATAATCAATTTAGAAATTTCTTTAGTCATGTTCAGTCAATCTCACACGGATTTGTGACGATAAATTTATCAGACCCTCGGACGCGATAACGTATCGGACTTGATAAAATATTCGGTTAACCCATAGCAGCAGATGGGGGTGAATTCCAATTACCATGGCGTCGACGAACAAGCGTTGGTTTGCCTCGTCGACGCTTTTTTGACCATTTCGAGGAAGCCTCAGTTCGCCGATTCAACCCTTCTACTAAATATTTACTAGGAAGCCTTAATTTGTCAAATAGACCTTTCTATAAAATATTAACGACAAGGAAGTCTAGAAGACGCCTAAAAAGTTGGTCTGTTCACCCCCTCTGCTGCTACAGTTCAGATTGTCCGTGTGTAATCATAATTACGATGAACCAAGATGTATTAGTCTTAAACTCTCTGACCTATACTACTGACGGTTCTTTGCTGATGTTTAGCAAATGTCAACAACAACAAACTTTAAGTGTGTGTGTGGGGGGGGGGGGGGGGTGCAAAGGTGAATTTAACCATTCGTAACTACATTTCTTGTAACTATACTGTTTCATTTTAGCAATGTGAATAACATTACACCACTCACTGAGAATACGTGACAAAAGCTAGCATTAAGGAAATTCAAGTGAATGGTTGTTAAATATGCTTCAAACTCTAAACAACCCTAATATACATTACCTGCGTCAGATAGTTTGAAACTATTTATAAATGATTAAACGAATAAACTTTATGAGAATTATCATTCACTTTATCGACGCGTCTTAGTAGAGCAACAATACGTTTTGTTCTTTATCTTCAACAGTCCAATATCTGAAAAAGTAAAAATATATAGGGCTCAGTTTTACAGTTACTCGACGAACTTCACAGGAATTATTTAACTGCTTCAAGCAAAGGGTAATCCTCGGTCAACCCCCCCCCCCCCCGCCCATCCAACACCCCCCAAACAAATCATTAAATTCTTATCGAAGAATTGGCTAAAAACAAACACACTAGTCTTTGTATATATTCTGTCGCATATTCAATTTTACGGACTACGCGTGAGTGGAGCCTGTAAGACGAACATAAGATTGTCATTACTTACAATAAAACTACCCATGACAGCAAATCCTCAAAACAATTCATCTTATTTCCATTTAAATCAGACTCGAAAAAATTGCGTATTTTGTTCTTTGGCACTTAATCACAAAGAGTGTAATGAAAGAAGTTATGACTCCATAATAAGGTTATGACGTCACATCTGTAAAACCACCCGTGACAGCAAATCCTCAAAAGAATATATCATATTTCCATTTTAATCTGACTTGAAAAACTATATAAAAATTGCATATTGTGTTCGTCGGCACTTAATAACAAAAAGAGTAATGAAAAAGGTATTGACTGTATAATGTGATTATGACGTCACATCAGTGATAAACGTTTTGACTGAAAAAAGTAGATAGTACAATCACATATTTTTTATTTCAACCAAGTAGAACGCCAGCTATCTTACTGACTGAATCTTTAATGCAATATCGACGAATGTTTTCGAAAATCCTACCGACTTCTACAATTGTCGGTTTTTGTTGCTGAAGATGTCAAACTTTCAAAGATATTACGCGGGGGGGGGGGGACGCGCGTAAGAGCATTTCTCATAACTTAACCGTTTAATTTGGAGTTGTAAACATTTTTATCGTGCCTTGGAAGAAGTGGAAAGTATCTCTGTTAAGTAAATACAAGTAAAGGATTTCTGGGATGGTTTAAACGATCAAGCTTCTGCCAACCACTAGGCCATCAGAGCGGTCACTTTATAGGTTATACATAATTAGAATTGACATGCTTTTTGCAGTGAGACAAGTCCAAGAGAAGTGCCTTGAGCAGAACATGAATATGCATGCCGTAATCTTGGACCGGACAAAGGCTTTTGATACAATCAGCAGAGACGCACTGTGAGTAGTACTCAAGAAGCGCGGTTGTCCTCAGAAGTTTACCAACCGAATCCGGCTCCTACACGATGACAAGACTGGAGAGATTCTTCCAGATGGTGAACCCTCTCAAAAATCCCGCCCTATCTAATGGTGTCAAACATGGCTTTATACTCACACTGATACTCATCAACCTCTTTTTCATACATACTTCATGCGATCCTTGACCGTCACCGTGGTATCTACATTAGATATCGCCTGTATGATCTGCATCGCCTAGCTGCAAAAACCAAGACACTAGAGAGACTCATCACTGAAACACTCCTTGCAGATGACTATTCCCTCATGGCCAAAGAAGTGACGCAGCTACAGCCAATCGTGGACAGGTTATATGAAGCCTCCAAAGAAGTCCTCTCTCAGCCCTCTCCAAACACTGTCCCTTCACATCACTATTGGCGATATGCAGGAAAAGAATGAGAACAGTTTCAAATACCTAGGCAGCACAAGGCAACCGAAACAAAGGCCGCCCTCACAAGAAGTACAAAGACAATCTCAAGACGCACATCAAATGGTCAGACTTTCAACCCCACCAGCTCGAGTGTGACAGAAGTCAGTGGCATGCCCTGATCATAAAAGCTAGCTCCACCTTCGAAGTTGACCACCACCAGCATCTTGCTGCCTGTCATGAGAGATATCACAGAGCTGTGTCTCAGTGAACTCAAAGCTTATGACAGCCGAATAGTTGGTATCTGCCCAAACTGTGTAGTACTTACATAGAATAGTTACTTAGTACAGAACCCTGCAAACCTAAATGACCTTACACTGAGTCCCACCCACATCAAATTGACAGGAAGATTATTTATCTAAAAAGAAACTGCAAGAGCAACCCTCGTTATTGCTTGCATTTGTTGACAGATTCATCATGCACAGTGCACATGTCAATGCATTTGTTGCTAGTAGTATACGACTACCATGTTGGCATGTGCTTCATATATAATAAATCAGGCTTTTTCCAGCTCACTGCAACAGTGACATGTTATGACGCTATGTTTTTCATCTATGTAACAGTGACATGTTATGACGCTATGCTCTTCAACTATGTAACAATGACATGTTATGACGCTATGCTCTTCAACTATGTAACAGAAAAGAGTGCAAACCAAAAGGTTTTGCAAAATTCAATTTAAGAATTTATTTCCCTAGAATACAAATTATTAATTAAGAAAGAGCTTACAGCATTGAGAATTAAATCTCAAACAGTCCTAAATGTCATATCACAACTTCAAATGAAGTGAGTTCCAATTGATTTCCAGTGGTGTTCAAATAAATTTACAACATTGAACATAATGATGTGTCTGTAGCCTCGAATGTGCTAATGTGTCCATGCCCTCGAATGTGGTGATGTATTAATAGACTTTAGATGTATCACAAAATATAAGCTAAAATATCATTGACTGAATTCACTATAATTTTAAATTAATGATTTAGTCCAAGGAGTAATCATAAAAACGTTGTAATTCCAATGAATAATTGAAATAAATAAAATCATCCAAATTAAAAACTGAACTGAACAATAAGACTGATTCCACTTCAGATGTTAAGGTAGGACTGAGTAATTTTTTCAAAATAAGCAACACTAATTTTACAAAAAAAAAAGACTTGATAATATGGCCAGAATATAGGTCAGTCAAGTTATCAACAAGTTTAGGAAATTCCGAGTAAAAAACCAACAGATTTTGTATTTATATGGTTCATCTCCAGTATGTAACATCATGTGCATCTTCAACGCATTACGTTGCCTAAACACTCCATCACAGATTTCGCATTTCTTTGGTTTATCTCGAGTATGTATCCTCATGTGTACCTTCAAAGCACCATTGTGGGCAAACACGGTTTCACAAACTGCACATTTGAATGGCTTATCTCCAGTGTGTATCATCATGTGTACATTTAAAGTACTACTCCGTCCAAACATTTTATTACAATATTCGCATTTGAATGGTTTAGCTCCAGTATGCATAATACTGTGGTTCCTCATATTGCTAATTTGCCGAAATATCTGATTACAAACTTCACATTTGAACGGTTTATCTCTAGCATGTATCCTCGTGTGTATTTTCAAAGCAAAATTCCGCCTAAATGCTTTATCACAAACATCACATTTTATTTTTAAATTTGAATGATTTATCTCCTGTATTTATCCTCGTATGCACTTTTAATTACGTCTCTGCTTAAACATTTTATCACAAATTTCGTATTTGAATCATTCATTCATTGATCGAGTCGTTTGCAGCACGAACGACTCGGTGGATTGCCATACGGATAGCTGGGTCATCAGTTTAAAGTAGCCGCAGGCAAGGACTAACGAATGGCTGTTATAGGATTTAACGCCATTTGTGAGCTACACATGGCATCCGGTACGGTCCTACTAAATACTACTAAGCCTGACAAAGCCCGACAAAGCCCAACAAAGCCACACAAAACCCGACAAAGCCCAACAAAGCCACACAAAGCCTGACAAAGCCACACAAAGCCATGCAAAGTCAGATTAAAAAAGTGTGTATATTATTATTGTTCATTATATTGATGAAAGAATTAAATTAGGCGAAAGACTAATTTTCAACGAATTATTGCAGCTTTATATGACCGAAAGTTTGGCGATAAAGTTCAAATTTCAAACAATCATAAAGTATTGATAAACTATGAAAATATCGTGTTGAAAATGTTTATTATAATTTAATAAATTGTTCTTTCGACTGATTATGGAAAGAAAATTCAATTTACTAATATATGTTATAATATGCAAAATACAGCTGAGTTGAAATTCATTAGCTTCATGTTGCTACAGATTTTTTTCATGTTTTAAAACTATGTTTTACAAGATTTTGAACAATCGTCTCTGTATATATTAATAACAAGCCATATTTGATAGAAATCTTAAATCGATTATAAATAAATTATGTGACACTTTCTGTTGTTTGTTGTTTTGCAATGTTGTGTTAATAAAAAAATATATGCTTAGAATTATTATATACCGGTATAGTCTGTGAAGACTGAATGCATGTTGGTTTTTTCTCTCTGAATCATGGAAAGTAGTGATCTCAATTGAATAGTAAAATTCAAAATTGCTCTAAAGGGTTTTGGTTGTTTTTTGTGGGTTTTTTTTCTTTCGGTTAAGCCAGGTTCGTGTCTTTGTTGACGTAAATCTTGAAACAGAAGTCAGTCTGGTATGGTAAAAAGATCGCTTGATGGTTGAGAAAGAAACCAACAAAAAAACAACATTTGTTATGTTCAGAAAAAACCACCGCAAAACATTTAATTAGGCATTGCGTTTAACGGCTGCCGGAGTAAATCCCCAAAATGTAACATATGTATACATTTGAAAAACTAGCCAATTAAAACATGCCATATGATTCCTATTTATACTAGGGAACAAGTATATATTGGTTTATCATTCAAAGATTTACTACATGTTAACGTCATTGGCTATCATCTACATCTCTCTGAAATATATTTCTTGTTTATATTTAACATACATCATATTTAAGTTTACATTATAAAATGCCTAGTGCTTCTGCTCAAAAAAGACAAAAGACGAACTAGCCCTTTGATTTATGCGGACAATTGTGGTGTTGGATCCCTTGCTTGTGATAATTGCATGTGTTTGATGCACGCAAAGCGTGATGGTTTGACAATTGATGATTTAAAATCTATTTCTATACAATACCCTTATAAATGTCGTGTGAACAGTCGCATAGCCGACGGTGAAGTGTACAACTATGAAAGTGTAATGAACAGGCAAAATAAGGATATTATTATTATTACTATTATTATTATTATTATTATTATTATTATAATTATAATTATAATTATAATTATAATTATTATTATTATTATTATTATTATAATTATTATAATTATTATAATTATTATAATTATAATAATTATAATAATTATAATAATAATAATAATAATAATAATAATAATAACTACTAATACCATTGTTAGGATTGAATTTTTAGTAAAATTAATAAAGATTGATATTTTCTTATAATTGTATTAAAGTAATGAGTTTCTAAAATATATTAAAGGTAATTTTACTTGTTTTTGAAGTACAACTATACAGAATAGAAAGGGTTGCTGAGCAAGTGGAAATTAGGCAATGTATATCGATGTGTTGTGTAGAAGCAGCAAGATACTAAGCTTGCCAATGTATAAGCTGTGTGGAAGCATATAACGAAAAAAAAACATAATACATGGATTTTGCCTAGCTACAGTTCTAAGTACCAACAGTAAAAATATGTTTTTGACCTAGAATTGGCATAGGTTCAATTCGGTTAATAAAGGTGGAGTAACCTTTCTCTGGGAGGCTTCTATACGTCACAAAACAAAATGGCTTCCAACTAAAGAGTATCCATATTCGGTCTGACGTCGTTAAAACGAATATAAATAAACTATAGAGTAGGTCTTATGACGTAAGATAAATTGGTTTCTGCCGGTCGAAACTAGTTTATACCTGAAGTAAGTCAACATCTTTTCTGACTGATGCATGGGGGTATGACCTTCTCTGACCTTGACACTATAAATACAGATGCGCGATCGGGTCAGATTAGTTCTCCATGTCAGCGGAAAATGAATGTTTGACTCTTCATTTCAGGTAAGGACACTGTATATGTCATAACCTCTTTTAGAAATAAGCATTTTTAATAAATGAGATTTTAACTGTAAAATTGTTTTGTGTGTAACATTACGATTGAATTCTTTTATTTATAATATATTGTAATAGAATGTTTTATGTTCATATTTAATTATATTTATGTACGTTTTATGGTAAAGGTTGAATTCGCTACCAACTTCATGTTTTGATTTAATGATTGAAATAAATTATTCTTTAAGCAAGAAAGAGTAATATCTAGCAATATATTCTAAATTAATATTCTTAATGTTATGTTTTAAAATAAGTAAAATGTATTCTTTAAATTAATTATTGCATTAATTACAGTTATTATATTTCATACTTCAGCTATCTTGAAATTGATTGAGAATTAACTATTGTATAATATTCTAAGGTGCAGAAGTTATACGAATAAATGAAGTTGGAAAGCTTAATAGGAAAATGTAATATGTATTTCATGAACTTTTATTATAAAGCTTTTAGATGTGTTTCTAGAATGTAGTAATATATATGTGTGTTTTTTTATTTAAATAAAGTTCTCCATGTCAGCGGAAAATGAATGTTTGACTCTTCATTTCAGATGTGGCTGTCTATCATCGCGGCGACACTCTTTTAAGAGAGTTCTTCTCTCTCTTCTTCTCTCTCTCTCTTGTGATTACAACGATTTTTCTTTACATAACACCATTACTATTACTATTTTGATTATGAAAAAGCGTTTGACCGTATTGACAGAAACACACTTATCATAAATGAGCAAATAAAAATAGTAGTAAAAGCTTACTATACTAAAACCCATATATGTAATTGCCAACGTTTATGTGAAAACTCCAAATAGCTTGCCAAAAATATGTACCTGCCCGGCCGGTCCAGTGTGTTTTATAACTTTTTTCATTTTCATTATTTCTAAACTAAAGACATATTCTTTACCAGATTAACGGTGTATCGGTTCAGTAAACTATTAAAGTAAAGACTTTACTGTTTCATACGGAATGGGAGAAGTCTGATTTAATCATGTTGTGTGTGATGAGAAACTTTTTCATGGACGTTGTGTTTTTAAAAAAGTATAGTACATGATTTCTGTCACGCACTTTGTGTTAACAAATTTCCAAATCCTTTTAGAACAATGAAATCTTCATCCTCATCGGGGTTTTGTTTTGCGTTTTACAGAGTTTAAAGAATTTACTGTCTCATACGTTATGTTCTGTACATTGATTAATCCTAGAATTGATATATTTTGTGTTTGTATCTTTCTTGTTCTTAAAGGCGTGTAATTTGCCAGTAACGCGTATTATTATTATTATTATTATTAGCAACGATGTGTTGTAAAATCATCTACAATAAAGGTATTTGCCATCAAAATGTCGGGGTGGGGGATGGAATGTCGGGATCGTGAACGTTTCAGTTGAATAATATTCTTTCTTACGATAATTGATATTTTTTTCCCAAGCAATTTAGCAAACATATAATATGGCTTATTTTGGCATACTGTATCAGACCTACTATACACCGCAATGACGGAAAATATACGTAGTGTTGATATAAAAATGTATACCAATACATATAAAAGAATTAGAAAATGTTTGCTTAGTCTATGATAGTTCTTTTTCATGATCCATTTAATTTAGTACAAAGATTAAAACGTTTCTAATCTTACAATACTGGAAAATATTTACTGTTGATATAAAATTTAATGCATGTGGTAGTGAGTGCCACTGTAATTCGATTAACGCAAATTACACGCCTTTAAGAACAAGAAAGGTACAAACACAACATATATATCAATTCTAGGATTAATCCATGTGCACAACATAACACAATTGATTCTACCAATAACTTAATACACGAATAACAGAATTTCGGGAGGAAAAAATCAACCCCCCAATTTTTTTAAAAAAAAACCAACAGTTATATGGCAAAGTAAAACGCAAAACAAAACTTTGATGAGAATCAAGAATTCATTGTTCTAAAAGGATTTGAAACTTTGTTAACGGAAATCATGTACTATACTGACAACAGGAGATGGGAACAGTCTTTTTAATGCCCTTTCCATCGCATTGTGTGATGCGAGTCTATGTGTTGTGAAATTAAACTCAGTAACAGTTTTACATAACACAGAATTATTCAAAAGATTTTTTTGCTGTGTTCACCTTCGTTTCTAAGGGGCTCTCGTAAGCTGTGCTAAGATTGGTGCAAAAGTTAATTTATGCAAGAAACGTGTCATCTGGAGACTCGAATGCCACGTCAGCTTTTGTATGAAGTTCTATATAGTGGACATAGAAAAATTGGTCATCAGAAGAAAATATTCAAAGCCTCCATCAAACCTCGTGTCCTGCGCTAAAGATAAACCTGGCGGCCGTGCTGCTGTCAGTAAGTGGTGCATAACCATCTGCTATGCCTGCAGAACGAAAATCTGCGACGCCAGGGAACGCAGGAAGGATTAGACGTCAAGAACCAACTAATACCTCCAATGTACACATTGCTCCAGGACATGCGCATCTCGTATCGGGCTCATCAGCCATATTAGGACCCATCAGCGAGGATCAGCGCAGGAATGACTTAATCTATCCCGATGGTCAACCATCACTCAGTGGCTATATGAGGAGTATATGTCTCGCACTTGTTTCAAGAACAACACAAGCCGGAAAGACCAAATTCACAAATATGGCCATATCTGTAAGTATTACACAATAATAGCTCAAAACGTCACACCATAACCTTAAGTTAAGAAATTTGACACTGTACAATTTACTAACTGTCCCTTGCCAAAATACAAATATGCCGATTCACAATGTTCTAGTGGAGTCATTGTGTTATAATTGCACATAATAGTACAGAACACTACAGAAAATGCGTTTAGTTTTAAAAAGAATGTCCTTGTGTTATTTTAGTGCGTATACACAGATCAATTCAACAAATACACTCGAATCAGCATATTGCAGGAGATTTTGTCTTCAAATTTACTTTCAAGTTTGAAATACGTTTGTATTTAGAAGATCTCAATTTTGTCAGCTGACACTCCCTACAAATGTTGTATTCCATAAATAATAGAATAATTGGTTCTGAAGTCTTTCTTTCATTTTCGTCTAGAAAAAAAACCAGCCTAGGCCAGAACAAATTAGACAGATATATCAGTCCATAACCTGTAATGACATTGACTGGCGATTTGGAGTCGAAAAAATGGTCTCTCCATATGAAAAAATCTTTGGCTGGTTTATTTGTGGGACTAAGGACAGGATGGTAGTGTATCAACAAAGACTGCACCATGGACATTTTCGTTTCAGATATGGCTACTATTCTAAATTTGTGATCTTGAACAATTAATAGGCTGTCTCAAAAAATTACATTTACAAGACAATTCAATTTATTGCTACGTTATGAATTTATGATTTGTAGAGAAGTACACGAAAGTAAGTTAAATTTAAAAAGTATATCAGCTTTTTCTATACAATCGGTACACCATATAACAATTTCATCACTTTTAATCAACATTAATTATATTTAAAGAACCGATCATCGCCTTTAGGGGTGATACTTTGGGAATGTGGGACAATAATATTTTTGTTCCGCTGATAAGATAAGTTTACCCCCTACCCCCCAAGAGCATTTATTTTACATATAATAATGTTCTTTTGATCCAAAAAATGCAATTTTTATGCTGTGTGGTTATTTACTGATATTTCTCTCCGTGTATGCAGCTAAGCGATCCGAGAGATTCTGTTCAAAACCTAATTCAGGCATTCAAAACATTTTGGGAGAGCGTAGAACATTTAGTCTCTCAAGCATGGAATATGTTTGGTATAAAATTATATTTTAAAATAATTTCCTTTATGTGAGTTGATTATAATCAGACACATTACTCCACTATATATACTGTAATAGGAAGATAAACGTTAAGTCAGTAATGTCCCTTGTGGACAGGAATAGAAAGTCTCTCAAACTTCCAGATCTTTCTTTGTTGTTGAACACTAAAAAAAATGATTGACATTATTTAAGGTCAATCATTTTTAATATCAGTTTTGTTTGATAGGTGACGTTCTTGTTCTCGCACCAATTAGACTTAGAGTTAGGCTTACAGCTAATTCCGGACTTCATCAACACTTTACTGTTAATTGTTGCCTGTACCAACACTTTGTAAGTTTCTTCCGTAGTTTTGTGTGCTTAATTAACGCCTGTATGCAACTATCTTCTGTGATTAATCGTATATTGTAAAAAATAATATATGGCAAATATTTCAGTAATATCTTGAAAACTACATTCAACCTGACTACTCTCATTTCTGCTCAAACATATTATTAGTTCATGTTGAATGCCATTGCTTACTCAAACATCAACTCTCGAGATAAGATAGGTCGTCATAACGTGATTAGCGATTGTAAACGCAACGTTTGAATACGTTGTACTATTTTAGTATTGAAGAGGGTCAAATTAAGACGTGCCTTCAGAGCGATTAAAGAGAAAATCTTGTCGAGAATATCTTCCATATCATCTCTCTTCTGCCGAAAGTTGACCCAATTCTACAGCAAACAAAATTTACCAACATATAATAAAAAAATTAGAAAAGTACATATTGAATGTGAAACATATCTAACTTAAAGTCGAGCGATCTCTGAACCAAATAAAACGTTCACGAGACCAACCGAGTTGATTTGGTCAGGATTCCAACCAACTATATAATTCGGTTGCAGCTTCATCACTCTTACCACTGAGTGACCGTAGCGAACCAGATCCGTAGGAAAGATAAAATCTATAAAATCTCTTGAAGCCATAGCATGAGTCATAAGTTTACTTTAGGTCAAAGCGACCAGACTTCAATCAAACATAAAGGCTATATATCAGCAGCGGAGATGTATTGTTTGCGCAGGTTTTTATATACCTCTGACAAGAGGTTCACGAAGTAGCTGAAAGGCAATACCTTTATATTGGCAAACAGTACCAAGCGAGACATTAAGTGTATTCACATCAAAGTAGTAGAAGTAGTGCAGTAGTTGCGACCAATACTATTGCACAATAATATTCTGCCAAATGCTATTTAATGCAATTAATAATAATGCTAATTAATACAAAAACAATCGTCAGCATAGATCAATTATGAAGCTTTGTTTGTCATTTTGACGGGAATGTTCCAGGACAGACGAATAAACTGTGCCTTAAGTAGATATATTAAAAAAACTCAGAAAAATAGTGAATGTAAAGATAATTGCTGAGCCGTAGATGATAATATAGAAGTTTTAAAACAAATGCCAAGACACACACACACACACACACACACACACTGATTGATGCTGATATATTGTAAGCGTTACAAGAAAATGTTCATTTTGTTTCAACTAATAAGGTCATTTTGTTCCGATAAATGCAGTTTACGCTGCCTATATATACATTGATATTTCTCTTCATTCGTGTACATAAGCAATCGGCGTACCTTTGTTCTAACGGAAAATACACGTTTTGAAAACATTTAGTCGTAGTTGTTTTGCAATTTACGTGTTTTACATTCTGTTTCAAATGAATTTTTTTAGGGAGGGGTCTGTGCTATAAATTATAATTCAGAACTCATAAACAAGTGTTTTTGTCTTTCACATTTCTTCCGAACGTGATGAGAAGGCATGCTATACTAAACAAAATTTAAAAAGCGACAGAAATATTAGTATTTCTAAAAATTTGAAAATACTCTTCAAATACTAAGGAAATGTAAGATATTTGCTTAAACGAGTGAAAAATGGAAATAATTCATTGAGTGGGTGATGAAATATATCTGTTATTTACTCGCAGCAAGCATATTTTCTTTCAACATTATGCTGAAACGTATTGACCAGAACTATGTATAACAGAAAACATGAATAGATCCCGCGTGATTTTGGCGGTTTACCGTTCATGTTCTGCTGTGTTTTGTGACTATTTGCAAATAAAATATAAACAGTAACATAATAATCCTTCCCGATTCAATGATAAAATATAACCTTAAAATGAAACATAAATTTTATATTTACCTCTCTGGATACATTTACATTTTCATGGTGTTAAAGTTTGAGTGTTTATTGACGGGCAGTAAGAAAATGTGATATTTTTAAGTTAATCCATTGACTTATCAAGATTATTTTCTTCCAATAAATTGCGACCCTGTATTTGAAAAAAAAACAAAAATAATAAATCAGGAGCTGTAATTTTTAAGATCAAGCAGTCAGATTAAAAATGTAAATTCGATAAAAACAAAGATTGTCGTACCGTGTCGTGTAACCGCTTAGACCGATCATTTGGCAAATGTAGCTAGAAGAAACTATATGATTTCGGGAGAGGTCTGATTTATATAATCAAGTCTCAGATATGAAAAAACAAACTGAGCAAATATGCCCAACCACATGGTACAACTAACATTTTTTTACTATTTAAGGAATTTTAAATATACCATGAAGGTATATTATTCTATCGTTAGATATATGTTTCTATATATTACAAATTGTATCAGAAAATATAATGAATAAATTATAGTTCGTCGTTAAATAATTTGACTGAACATTGTCTTGCATGATGGAATACAAATATGCAATGAAATCAAAAGAAACAGTTTACATGACTGATCTCTCGATTTTTTGTTTGGCAGTCAGTAATTTGTGAGAGTCTAGTATAAAAACAGGCTACTCTCATTCCAAACCTATTTTCAGTGCGTTTTCCTCTCCATCAGGTGATTAATCAGGCATTTCATTTTTAAAGGTGTTAAGATAAAAGTTCAAAATGCTTTATAATGTAAACCCCTATTTCAGAAGATTTACAATTGTGTGAATTAGCAACAAACGCGCAAACTCTCAGTTGGCCCGGAAGAAGTCTTTTCATACTTGATGTTTAATTTATAGGTCAATACAGACCCATATATTTCATATATAAGCTAAGCCATATTCAAACAGTGCCTGATGACATTACAAACATGTATGCCATATTCAAACAGTGCCGGCTGATATTACAAAGTTGTAAACCATATATGGGCACTTCCTTGTTTATATTAACTTTTTCAGTCTTTTTTAAATATTTTCACATAAAGTGGTGTGCTTTAAGCCGAATCAGCATTGCATAGTATCTTAACATCAAAGTGATAAAAAAAAACTAATCGAAATAAAACCAAAATATTAAAAGAATACGTTTGATCGCAAAATTCTTATCAATTGCCATTGATTATATTTCAGTGTGTGTATGTGTATATTTATGTGTTTTAACTTTTATTGCGTTATGTCAGTAGAGTTTCTTACGTCAGCTTAAGAGTTACTTTCTGAGCCAAATTCGTAAAGTTAGAATACAATTAAACATTTCTAGTTTATATCATCAGCTGATTTTTTGTATATTAAGAAATACCATGTTATGAAGAAATCATCGATGGAGATTAGTATTAACCTCTACCTGAATAAATTGTGTTTCTCTCAAAAGGGATGTGCAATGAACTATTGCCTTTACACCAATTTAGATATGTGGAGGGGTGTTGTGGATGGTGTGGTGATTGTACCTTCTTACAAGGTGTCCTCTTTATTCGGTTCTCGTTATCTAGAATCGAGTTAATATTAAGTAAAAACTTACTTTTGCATTTACCACTGTTCTGTAAATAAAGAATTAATGTATCGTAGAGCCGCAAACTTAGTACATGTAGCTCTTTCACCAGTTGTCACATGAGCTCGCACTTGTCCCAAGAGGAAAAATTCGCGAAAATTGCACGTTTCGGAAGCCGTAACGTCAGTTTGGTACAATGTAGAAAAGTCAATGATGGCTTGATGAACAGAAAAATATCTTAGGAGTAAAACAAGCTCTATACAGAATGGTCGTGTGTAATTCAATACGGATATAGCAGAATGAAATCGAAGGTCATAGGTGGAACCAAGTATTTGGAAGTTAAGAACCTTCTCTTTTTATATAGTATGATAGAGAGGGTCCTATGTCAGAATGGGTCATAAGGGTAATCTAAGGTATTTTTTACACTCTGTATGATTTTGTTACTTTAGATTATTGGGTTTTTTTTATTCTTTTTCCCACATCAAGCTCGCGTCGAGCACCTTTGTGTCAGCATAGACTAGTTCTCTGTCAGCATAGACTAGTTCTCTGTCAGCATAGACTAGTTCTCTCTCAGCTTAGACTAGTTCTCTGTCAGCTTAGACTAGTTTCACAAAATGGACCCTCTTTAATTTCTTTAAAAGAGAAATTATCTTGATAGTTTTAGTGTTTCGTAATTTGAGACAGAAATAATTCTTTGTATTATGTTTAGGTCTTGTTTATATCGCTTGGCGTGACGTTCTTACATTCGGCTCAGAATGCTTTCTATTAAGTCATACAAATGTGAAACAAGACAAAAAAAGTGCATGTGTCAAGTTTGAGTTTCGTGATTTCTTGTTTATAAAAACTAATTTAGCATTTGCGCGTTTAAGATCATTTCAGATGACAATAACTTCTCTCTTCAGAACTAACGGATAATATTGACTATCAAGCAGCCGCTCCTGTGGCCTAATGGTTAGAGAGTCCGCCGCGGAAGCGGGAGGTCGTGGGTTCGATCCCCGGCCGAATCACACCAAAGACTTACAAAAATGCTACTAGCAGCTGCCTTGCTAGATGCTCAGCATTGAAACATTAGTGTTATGACTGGTCGGACTGGTGTCAGGATAATGTGACTGGGTGGGACATCATGCTACGTGTTAGCAGCATGATGCCCCCGTGCTAGACATTACAATAATGCAGACATCGTAGCGATATGACTGAATATTTTTTAAAGCTACGTTGAAAAAATCCCATCCTAATCAATCAAACAAACAAACTGACTGTCAAGCCACGCTTACGCGTGTGTTTCATTTACTCGGTAGGCGTTTAACATTACACACACAAGTAAACACACACACACACACACACACACACACACACACACACACACACATGGATGGTTCCCTACGCACTGGTTGGAAATCTAGGAAGTATGATATATTTTTTTAAAATCTTCAAATGACAACACGCATGCAGATTAATTTATCAAATATGTGGGACTGGCCCCCTTTTCGGGTGCATGCAGTAAATACTACAAACGTGCAAGAACATGTCGATTAAGATACGCAGTATTGGTCTGGTTCTGGAGACATGTGCTTTGTCACAGCCCACCCTTATCAGCTGTTGAGAAATCACAAGTATATTCCACAAACCTAATCGCAAACCAGTCACAATCCTGAAACTGGATTACAGAAACATACACCCGGTAAGTGAACATTTATGTGGGTTTTGTTTTTAAATAAAAGGATACAAATAACAGGTGGTTGCAATTCCAGAAGTTTTTTTTCTTTTCAATATTTTTGATAGCATTGCTTTTTCTTCTTTTATATTAATCATTGTGTTGTCAACAATACGGTTGAGTTTAAATGTTTAATGTTAAAAATGTTTTCTTTGTTTTTCTTTGTTAATTTATATACGAGTTTGGCTATTTTCTTACATACATTTATCGGTCAAATCTATCCACA